>PVIC010013456.1:0-38026 GCA_004025085.1 Thryonomys swinderianus
GGAGGGCAGCCACGAGGGGTGGGGAATGGGTGAGGGAGGTCAGAGCGGCCCCTTCGGCCAGGCTGAGGGCCTGTTCACATTCGGGTCCTCTATGCACAAGAAGGCGTGTGGGTTGTGCAGAGGCACGATCAGCTCTGTATTCGCGTAAACGCTGACAAAGGCCGCGAGAGTCCAGCAGCTGGGACCGGGGCTCCTGCACTGAAGCCAAGGCTGAAACCCGCAGTGCAGCACTGATGGCGAGGGAGATATGGGGGGCCATGTGCCTGTTCCCTGTGCCTCTGTCTCATGTCCACACTGGTACCTGACAATAACATGGGTAAGAACATGCTGGCTGCGGTGCTCTTATGAGCCGGCTTTTATACTCAAAGGCCCTTAGTGGTCCTCGCTGTTATTTTGATCACAGCTAGAAAGATACTAAAGACATTCCTAAAAGAGGGTTTCCAGAACGGCCTCCGAAAGTGCTGAGACGCTGCCAGAGGTAAAGGTCTTAGAAGTGAGAGGAAGTATTTTGAAGGGAGCTAATGGCAATGTGTCTTTTACTGTACTAAGTTTCAATGTAGGCATTAATTTTAAGAGCAATATATTATGATCACCACCTTATCGCCGTAACTCAGTACAGGAAAGGGCCACTAAGTGCTGAGAACCAGGAGAGAGGGAGTGTGAGAGCGACAAAGGAGAGCGGTTTCAGACGATGGAGAGAACCACAGGCAGTAATCACAGTGCTTACCTGCTTCAGATTCCGGAGGGGAGTAAAACTGACCGTCTGAGAGACCCGCGGGGATGAGTGCCGCCCTCTCGGACGCGTCCTGAACGATGAGGAGTCCTGGAAGAGAGGACAGGCAAAGGCTGCGGTGATGGGGTGCCCGCCATCTCCTCAGCAAGGCCACCTATGACAAAATGGCCTCACTGTTACCTTAAAGACAATCTTAGGGGAAAAGGCAGACAGAGTATCTTTGAGCCAAAAACCAAAGCTTTCATTAAACAAGCTACAACTGTTACTTAGTACTTTAAAAATTGGTCAGTAAATGCTGCGGGCCTAGACTCAGGACTTATGCGTCATCCTGTTGGTGTCCCACCCCTCTTTACAAACACCAACATCAACTTCAAAACCAGAACTGGGGTGAAGCACAAAACTGTCCAGCTCTTACACAAACTGGCCAGTCTGCCGTTTTTTGGAAGAATGTAGGATGTTACAGAATACCTAGGTGGCCCTTATAAAGAACAACAAAGATGATGGAGAAGTAGTTATTTTTTTAAAAGGAGGTTAACAAAAAGCCAAAGAAAAGAGAGGGAGGGAAGTCGCAGAACACTCAAGCCTTATGAGCAAGGCCTTCAACCTTGAGTGCTCGGCCAAAGGCCCAGTCGAGTTATGCTACAGAGACGGACAGTGGAGGACCGGGGTGTGTCAGCTACTCCCAACTGCGGTCAACGCCGCTGTTACAATTTTCCTGAACTGTCTTCTGCATCACTAACCACGATGAACTTTGTTTAATCACATAACCATTCAGAGCTTAATCACACTACCAGTTGACATGCTGTGAAGAAAGTCCAACTTGACGATCGTGTGTAAAAGACTTCTATTAGCTTCACCTGTGCCTCTTCCACACTCCCTTTCACAAAGAAAAAGAGGGCACTGGACAGTAGAAACTTCTTGGGTCAATAATATGTTTTTAAAATCTACTCTTGAGTTATGCTTCTTTTCTTATACACTGCTCTTCTATAGAAGAGATTTTTTTTTTCACAAATTAAAACTATGTGCAAAGAAATTTCTGGTCCTATTCTTTTTCTGAGGCCATAAACATGCTTAGCTTTCCACAACGTACAAGATGTCGTCCTATGAGGCAGAGGAGCGTGAGCCAGGCAGTGGGAAAGGGGACCCGGGGGGCAGTGTAGACACCTTGGCTGAGCTGCGATTAGATGGTGGGGCCAAGCCTGTGGTGTCTGCTAAGGCTCTGTGTGGAGAAAACCCGGCTCAGGAACTATCCATGCAGCTCTACCCATCACTTGTCTTTCCTGGGCTAACCTAAGTCCTGGGATACCCGAAGCCAGGCGGGGAGGTGATGGCAGCTTAGCAGAACTTGCTGGAGCTGTCACTCTTCCACCTTCTCTCACTCTGTCACTGGGACTTCCGGGCTCCGGCTGGCTGTAGCTGGCTCGCTTCTGGAAGCCACATCCCTCCCTCCACTGGACACCCAGCCACGTCCAGGAGGCCCACTGTGCCGGGAACTTACTGTTTTCCTCTTCTGCTTCTTGAGGTAACACTTTGAAATCTAGGAACCATGTCTCAATCCAGGCGAGGATGAAGGAAATGATGGGCAGCACATAGCCAAACGCCCCTTGGGAGAAAAGCTGGGAGACAGACATGAGCGAGAGGGAAGGTGGTCACCGCGGGCTCTCACTGGAAATGGGGCATCTTCACAGCCACGGGCGATGGTGCAGGGAAGGGGCCATACCTTTGAGAGGATCACTTTCGCTAGTAGAAAGGCACTGGTCACTGCTGTCGTTAACTGCAAGGCACACAATGTACTGTCACTCAGTTGAGATGTTTCACACTGTGAAGACCCCTCCAGCACACAACGGGCCCGATGCAGCCAGGAGCAGACGATGCCTCAAACACTTGTGGCAAGCCTGGCTTTGTGCCACTTTCTCCCTCTGTCCCTGGCTCAGGACGGGTGCTTCTCACAGTCCTTCCCCATGCTTTGAAGGCTCATGTGTCAAAACCTACGCACGATGAATTACAAGGTACCCGATCCTGAGACTATGGGGGCCACAGAAGTGTGACGACAAGCACTCTCCCTGAGGGGTCGGAAAGCCTGAAGAGGATCCGACGCGGTGCAAGCCCTGTCACTCTCTCTCCCACTGGTTGCTTTAGCTTGCTGAACCCTGGCCAAAGTGAATGCCAGCCACAGCCACGACTGTCAGAGTGGGGAGCAGGGTGTGCAAGTTGTAAGTCGACACACACACATATATGTGCATGCACACATGTGCACCGGACTAACTTCTCTCATTTTGATATATTTCAAGTAACTTAAATTTTAAGCCTGCTAAGGGCAGAAAGCTTTTCACATCCTGACAGGAATTCACTTTCCAGGCGGATGCTAAGTGCTCTTGGCTACCAGCTGACTTCTTCCTAGACTCTCTGCAAATGGATTTAAAACAAGAATCAATAACCATACAGTGGATTTGCCACATTAGATTTACCCTTCAGACAACAGGGAGGCAGACACTGGAGATATTTTCTTGTAACTCTCACTGAACACTTGTATGTCAACCTCTTTTCTAAAACAAAAACTGACACGAGGCCAAGCAGATGCCAGTCTACTTCATGGACACGGGAATGGCATATCTGAAATGCAGACTGTTGTAGAAAACACAGAAGACATGATCTTCACAGCTACTGTGACAGCAGCAGAGGAGGACTCAAGAAACGGAGTCCAGTCTTCCCAGACTGTCAGCCAGGGCCTGGCTGAGGGGCCTCCTCAGAGGATGAGGGCCCAGACTCCCCCGTGAGCTGGGGATGCTCAAGGCAGATGGCCCAGGTGGACGTGGCCCACATGGACTCTGTCTTATGAGGGGAGTGCAGGCCTCCTCCCAGAGGACTCAGTGCTGAAGAGCTCAGGACAGCCCCTGCCCTGCGTCTGCTGCATGAGGGCTTTAAAAGGGCCCAATTAATCCAGGGAGACTTCTTGTAAGTCTTAGTATTCAATGAGGGGAACAGAATGTGCCCCAGCTCTGTGCTGTATGCAAGAAAAGAGAGGAGTGAAAATATCACTGCCCTCTGGGAGCCAGAGGCCAAAGTTAAAGCACAGGAGTCTCCTCAGAGATCAGGGCGGAGGTGCTGATGATCAAACCATGAAAAAGCCACACAGCCATTTTAAGCAAGCAAAGAGTTTCAGGATATCTCTGTGACTGAGGTACTGCTCTCAGTTCCTGTCTGTGAGGGAGGCACAGGCTGGACAGCTACTTGGCCAGTAACTTCCACAGGGTCTCTCAGTTCCACATGTGGCTCGGCATCCTGGAGACCAAACTAGCCAGTCGGTCACACTGAAAAGAAGCTGGACACTAAGCCTACAGTGAGGGTCAAAGGGGACCCGGGCCAGGCCGAAAGCCTGGCCACCAGCCCTGTGGAGACCACGCTCATACCCACTCACCGCTACTGCCCACCAGTGGCGCAGTTTACACACGGCGTACGCAAGTATCAGCACTTTAAACCGGAAGACTGCCAAGAGCTGAGGGAAGCAACCAGAAAATGAGGACAAGTTATTTAAAATACATACAAAAGGAAAGTGACTGTGCTTTCTGAACATCTGCTTTCTGACTATTCCTTATTATGACTTGAGTGAACACAGCGCATGACGGGCACTGACGCCTAAATCACCCCAGGGCCCTGGCCCAGACCCTGAGGTAAAGCCACCCAAATCGTTTCACGTGAATGCTCCGGGGCCACAAGTAGAACACCACCAAAAAGGAACAACATTTTCCTCACAAAATTGTAAATATGGGTGCCTCTGCCTGAATAGGCCACGCCAGCAAATTCTACCTCAGCCACATGAGAGAATACAGGCTCCCACCCGTGGTTCTCCCTTATCTCCTCTATACCTTTGGGAGCATCATACAATTCGTGACGGCTGGGAAGCTGAGTAGAACGGTAAGTCAGAGAAAAAGAAATAAAGTGAGCATTTAAGGGAACAACCTGGCACTGAATTCGAGTCCTTTAGAGGAACTCCGCCTTTTGGTTTCAGTTTTGTCACACAGGCAATGAGACGAAAGATTTAAAATACTTACGAATATATCAAAATATGAAGAGTAGTAGTCATACTGCACCACTTCTTTCTCCAACGTGTTCTCAATGCCTCCATTCACCTAGGAAGGAGGGAACGGAGCGAAACAAGGAGAGTTAGGCTTCCTGCACACTTCCCCGCCCACCTCCTCAGAACCCATAAGGCCTTCCAATCTGGGAGGAAAAGACCTCCCAGAACAGGGATGCAGCATCTCCTTTCCTCAGCTCCCTCACACACTCATCGAATAGGTACAAAAATGTATAGAGAAAAATGATGCAGTTCATATTCTGGCCAATTAACAGGTTACAGAAAATAGTTTGCCAGTCACACAAATTAGCGTTTCTGCTCACTTGCCAGTTTTACACTTTGCATGGCCAGGGTTCCCTAATCCAGGCCAAATATCTATGAGGGTCGTGGCTGTGAGCCAAGGGCACCATGGCTCCTTGTCTTTATTTGCTATCAATGTTTTGAAATTCTTAATGCTTATCAATTTATGTATGTCACTTGGATAAAAGAATCAATAATACACCAAACCTATGATTATAAATGACAAGGTTATAATTAATGACGAAGATCAAAGTTGGTAAGGTAAACTTTCTGTTCTTTCCTAATTCTGTTATCTAAGTGAGTGTTACATTATCAAGTTTAAAACTGTACAAATAAAATCACTAGAGCAATTTTTCTTTTTTTCCGATACCAAAGATTAAACCTCGGACCTTTCCAATGAGCTTCATCTTTAGCCCTTTTGATTTGGCAATAAGATCTCCTCAAGCTGGTAAGTTATTCACGTTGGGCTCAAACTTGGGATCCTCCTGCCTCAGCTTCCTGCAGTGCTAGGATAATAGTGAGCACCACTGCACCTAGTTGAGAACACTATTTCTTAAACCATCAAGGCAGGGAACACATGGCAGACACTGATGCAGCACCAGGCAGGCTCTGTCACCATGAGGACCCAGGCTCAGCCTGGGCACGGGGGATGAGATGTGTGACCTTAATGCCACGGTTCCAGTTCTAACACTGTTGATGAACAAATGCACATGCTCTGTAAAAAGGCAAAGCAAAATACAGTTAACCAAACAAGGGAAGAAGAAATAAAAAAGGAATAGCTCTATTAAAGTTCCCCAAATCAGCTCAATGAGAATAAAAGCTGTTATGGCAGGATCTGGTTTATTTTGGGAGTGAAGGTGGTAAACACTACTTCATGTCCAACAGTCCCAGAAGGTTCTGACTTCCCTGTGATAAGCAGGAACAGGCTGTAGATCCACCTGCCTATACACCTTTACAAACAAAGAGGACTGAAAACCCAGGAACAGGAAAGACTGGCCAATCCTCGCCTCTCAGTGCTGTCTCTCCACACTGAGGTCACTTTTAGCTAGAAGGTTAAAAGTATGATTATCCCACATGGCTCCAGAAAGGCGAGGCTGTTGCCCCCAGAGCCCTCTCTGCCTCTGCAGAGAGCAGTGACCAATGCTGCCAGTTCATAGTTGCCAGCAGAGAAAGTGTTTGTCTTGCACCTTAACACTCAAGACTCTTAACTCTGCACTGTCATTCAGTGGAGATATTTAGAGTATGTATCTGCAACCCTAACTTGGATTCTAAATTCATCTTAATCTAGTGCAAAGTGTATTAAATAGACTGACTATAATACCATACAGAATCCCTTCCCAATCAAGTTCTTCCTGGTACAAATACCCGATATCTGAAAGGCTCCAGAATTCAAAACATTTGAAGCACAAACATGGCACCACAGGTGGAAATTTCCACAACTGGAGTGTGAGGAGTCTTGGCCCACCCACAAATCTGTTAAAAATACAGCATACAAAATTCTTTTCAGGCTATGCATATAAAGTATATATCAGTAAATGAATCTTGTGTTTAAAATTAGGTCTCATGCCAAGTGTATTATTATATATTCAGGTGAATAAATTCCAGGGCTGGAGATTTAGCTCAGTGGTTCCGGCACCTGCCTTGCAAGCACAAGGTTCTGAGTTTGATACTGGTGACCACATACAATGCTGGGCATGGTGACTCACGCCCACCAGTAATCATTACCACATACCACATTGCCAGGCTCACACCTGTAATGCCAGCACTCAAGAGGCAGAGACAGGAGGATTGCTGAGTTCCAGGTTCACCTGGGCTGCATAGTGAGCTCAGGGCCAGCCTGAACTACAAAGCGAAACCCTGTCTCAAAAAAAGAAAAAGAAATTCCAAAATCTGCAACACTGCTGGTCCCACACACAGAGGATCAGGGCCGGCCTGCCATCCTGCTTCTCCTGATGCTACCGTATGCAGGCACCTGGGAATTAATTACCCTCTGACACCAGGGTGGACCCCGTCTCCTGTTTATCAAGCCTGTTGCTCCTCCCCACAGCAGGCCTGCTTCCTCTCACCCCTCCTGCACAGCATTCCTGAACCGTGTCTCGTCAGAGCTCGCCTGTTCCCTGCCCTCACGTCACCCAGCTGCTCCCCACTGCCACATCGCCTCTGCCCATTCTCCAAGGCTCTGCCGGGCACCTGCTGAGCATCGGGCCTTCTTCTAAGTACGTGAAATATGTCAGCGAACAAAACAACATCTCTGTCTCCGTGAGTCTGTATTCTAGCAAGGCAAGGGAGACGACAAATCAGTAAGTAAGCCCCACACAGAAAACAGAAGCAGGACGGTGTGACAGGATGATGGTGACGTTTAAGCTGACGGCAGCATGACGGGACATCAGAACGTACAGGATGAGGAAATTAGTTATTTAATACAGAGGAAGCCAGGGGTGCAGAGGCTGTTCCCATCCAAGAGGGAGTGAAACGGGGTGCTGCTGAGGAGGAAACAGACAGCTTTTGCTGGGAACAGGGCTCTCAATGGCAAAGAGGCCATTTAAATTTGTGTATTTTAAACTTTGCATCATGCTTCTGTTGGACACTACTCATTTACACAATTACTGGAGAACATTATTATGCAATCCTCCACACCTCTAGGAAAACAATAAAATATGAATAAATATTTTTTAATAAAGTAAAGAATATGCAAAATCTCCAGAGAATTAGAAAGTCAATGTAATAGGTAAAAAAAAAAAAATCATCCAGAAGCATTTCATACTTTTGATTCTGAAAAGCCCTAGGGAATATTTTTGCCTTCTAGATCAAAAGGGCTTTCTAACCTTCTCAACCAATTACTCATCTTAAAGGTCAACTACAGATAGCATGTAAGCAGATAAGCATGGCTGTGTTTCAATAAAACTTTACTGAGACAGTCCTGCTGAATTTGTCTTTCAGTCTATAGTTTGCCAATTCTTCTTATGAATAAAAGACACTAAGAACTCAAATTTCAGTATCTAAGGCAAAGTGAACTTTAGATTTGCCAGGTTTGTTTCAAACAGTAACATTAAAAGCCAACAAAGTTCTAACTCAGCAGAAGGGCAATGCTGCCTCATTTGAAAAAGATGTTACTCACTGAATAAGACAAATAAGAACAATTTTAAAATTATTTTTTGTCTCTGGAAATATTTTTTTTATCAGGTCGTAAAAAATCAACTCACATTCAGCTCTATTATCCACAGTAACGTTACAAATAAGAGGTCAAAGGTGACAAACAAACAGAAAGTCCTCCTGACATCGGAGATGCCCTTCTTCTCCCTTCCCTCATAGGACTCGATCCTGGCCATGAGCTGCGTGGGGTTGATGGAATGGACATCGCGCAGAGAAGCTTGGGAGCTCTGGCTCCCCGTGACAGTGCCGTCCATGTCTTCTGGAAGGTGGTTCATCCCAGAGGAGGGTTAAAGGAGCCTCTTCCACCTCCACCATCCCTAGAGAGGAGACCTGTGGAGGACAGGAGAGAAGCAGGTTACGTGGGAGCTTGTCCACGCCACCTTTCCCACTGCACAGCAGTGGCCTCGCTAGACACGCATGTCTCGATGAAGAGAAAGTGAGGCAAGAAACGATGCTCGTTCTCAATTTAACCTACAAAGTAGTGTTTCGGAAAAGAACAGCAGTAGGAAAGCAAATTTGAGGCAGGGAAGAGCGAAGACAGGGCGTGAAGCACAACTGAAAGGAGTTCCCGAGAAGCCAGAGCAAGGCTGCCGGGGAAGCTGCCACAGTCCTCCCTGGGCGCTCTGATCCGTGGATGAGGAAGTATGTACTGAACATGTTCCGAGCGCATGTGGCTGAATGTGTGAACCAGCTACAACAGCTTGTTCCCTAACGGGGATCCAAAGATACTCGATAAGCTGAATTTAGCATCTCCCCATAGCCACCTAATAAACAACCACGTTTCGGAGCCTCTTCTTGGAAGCAGTCATACCCAAAAAGTCCACTGCTGCGCCATCACACGACGGCTAAGTACAGAGGTTACAGGCCAGATGCAGGTTCCTCCAGGCCAGGAAGGGCCTCTCTATAAAGAAAAATACTTCGCCCCGAGATGAGGCAGTCATGGATAGAAATATAGTGGACAGCAGTGACTGTTTGCCGGACACTGCAGTTTCCCTTCCTGTAGTGGCTCTCTGGCTCTGTGAACTCGTGTGTTTTTCTGCAGCTACGAATGTAGGCGCAAATACACATGTTACTGTCTTCCAAAGTCTCCAAGGCCAGAGCATGAGTGGGAATGGCCAGACAGAGAAGTACATTTTCAAGGGTGGTTAAAAGAGAATTCAGAAGGAGGCTGCTGAGACTGCTTGAAAGAAAATGGTCTCATTTGGTCTTACTCTTCAAAAGTTTGTCTATCTCCTATCTCTGACTATGGCCTCTCTCCCTTTCCACATTGAGGAACAAAGTCCTTTCCATATTTAATTACTAAGGTGGTGAAATGACACATTTTTAAAAGCAACTGGATTATTTGAACTAAAGGATTTTGAAATATTCATACTTCTTGGTCTAGTAACTCTACCACTGGCAATTTAAAGGAAATTAACTTATAGACATGCAAAGCAAAAACTGACCACAGCATTAGAAGGCAGGTCAGTGGTTACCTTGGAAGAAGAGGGAGGGAAGGAAGTGGGGTGAGTTTGAGAACGGGGAAAATTCTATCTCTTGACCTAACTGGTGGTAATGTGGCCTGTTCACTTCGTGATAATTTATTCATGTAAGTAGTTGGTAGTTCCACGGAGTGTTGACTGGTAAAAAATTCAAGGTGTTTCACACTTCTTGTGAATTTGGGATTTCTGTACTGAAACATTTTATTTACTGAATTTAAAGTTTTAGATTTTTAAATAGTTACCAAAAGTTTATTAGATTCACTTAGGAGTCATCTGGGCTGCTTTTTCTTTTTCTTTTTTCTTTTGCCTTTGAGACAGGGTCTCGCTTTGTAGTTCAGGCTGGCCCTGAGCTCACTATGGTGCCCAGGCAAGCTGCTGCGAACTCAGCAATCCTCCTGTCTCTGCCTCCCGAGTGCTGGGCTGCTTTTTCTAATGAAGAATATATCATTGTGGAAATGTTTAGGTTCCATTCTAGGTTCCATTCACCTGATTTTTGTTGTTCTTGTTTGGTTTGTTTTGTTCATGGTTTTTTGAGACAGGGTCTCACTCTGTAGTTCAGGCTGGCCCTGAGCTCACTATGTTGCCCAGGCTGCTGCCTCTGCCTCCTGAGTGCTTGGATTATAGGCGAGAGGCACCACACCTGGCTCGCCATTCACCTATTTTAATTCTGCAATACTGAGGTTTGAATCCAGGCTCTTACACATGCTAGCAAGCACTTTACCACTGACCTACACTCTCGGTCATTTTTATTTAAAAAGTTTCACACTTCTGTACATGTACAAACATCAAGTGTGTGACTTTTCTATGAAAATATTCAAAAGACTTTGTCATAACATATCTATAATACTTTTAATTGGAAAACAATTTAGATATCTAACAGTAAGGTAATAATTAGATAAATCATGGTGTAGCTATAGTAGGTGACTAAAATGAATGATTAAGAAGTATTTATAATGGCTTAGGAAAATGCTTGGGTTAGAAGTAGATTAAAAATCTAGTATGAAATGGAATACACACACGTAGTATGCTACAACTGTAACACAAACCAAATGCATCAAAAATGTAACTAGAAAATGTATCAGATGTTAACAATAATTATCCTCTGGCTCAGAAAACTATTTTTCTTCTTTCCATATTTTTAAATATTTTTATTTTATACATAATATATATAGAACCAAAACAACTAAATTCCAAGGTCATCTTGTTAGGGTTCTGAACAGAAGTCCAGAGGACTCAGTGCACCCCTTTCTTTTATTATTCAGCCCTCTGCAATACTGCTTCCCATGCTAGGCCTTGAGTGCACTTTCTTGGCCACCTCGTCTGCCAGTCTTATACCCATAAGGGCCTTGCCTCTGACCGGGCACTAGCACAGCACACAGCAGACAGCGGGTACAAAGCACATTATCAGCTGAATAGGCCCCACCTAGCATCTCACCCACAGCAAAGTGCAGACTCTCCAAATCTCTGCAGAACTGAGGAGAGAATACATGTTCACTCCTGAGGAAAAGCCTGGATATGCTTCCGCTGTCATTTCAGAAGTATGAATATTCAGATCCTGCTGGGACTGGCTTAAAGAAAGCTCTGCCTCTCTAAAGACAGTGTCACACACTGACTAGCTGTACACACAGGAAGCTCAATCTATAATTCAGGATTCATTCCAACTGTGGGCGAAGAACAGAGAGTGAAAAATGAGGTGGAGAATTATAAAGACAAACATTTGGGTAAAAAAACAAAATTCTCTTCTGTTGCTTTGGTTTTTGAAAAAGAGACTGATGTCTTCATTGTTTAATGTCCAGTGCTAACTATCCACCTTTGTACTAATATACCAGCCAGCTCTTTCTATAACGATGTTGGGTTAATAAACTAATTAAACTTCAAGGGCCTACATTTATTTTCAACCTCACAGGCCTGCAAGTGTTAGAAATTCACAAGAGCTGGATGGGGCTCAGTTGAGCAGTTCTGCTTCAGGCTGTGCAGAGCAGAGCTTCTCTCAGTGTTGGTCCAGCTCTGGCTGGCCGTCAGCTTCCTTGGGCCAGGAAGACCTACGGCACGTCCTTGTCAGGGCAACGGCAAGGGCACTAACTAGGCCACACAACACATTCAAAACCTCATCTTGTCTGCTCACACTACCTTGGCCAAAGCATGTCCTGGAGGTATACAGGTGTATATTCCATAAAAGAGAAGGCAAGAGTGAGTACATGCTGGTTACCACTCCAGTCTGGTAAGCTATACCAGGGGTCAGCGATCTATTGCCTACATGTTATATGTGGCTGCTGCTGTCTGTGAACATCAAGTTTTATTAATGACATTGCTACAACCATTTATTGTGACTTCAGGGATGCCATGGCTCTCTACAGAGAAGACAGAAGACAGCAGGGAAAGATGAAATGGAGGGCATATGGTCCACATATGCCTAAAATATATCTTTAGCTTCTTCACTTTTCTAGAAAGAAGGACTTCTGCTTTATCAGCTTCTTAACAGGAACCCAGATGAAACCTGAAGTTAAGTGCCAATGTCAGCAAAAAGAATGGGCTTATTAACCAATGGATACTATTTTTCTCTGAGTACTCTGATTTTATGGTCAGTAAAAATTAGTGTTTTTCCACTGTTTCTTCTCCTGACATGTCAACCTTAGGCACAGGGAGCCATGTCTAATGTTAGCCTCTCTGGGGCCACTCTAGCAGCACTTAAGGGAGAACACCCCTCCCTTACTATGTGTGGTACTGGCGACAGTGCCCAAGAGTACTCCACTACGGAGATATATCACCCCCATCCTGCTTTTTTCTTTATTTTGAGAGAAGCCCTTGCCAAGTTACCCAAGCTGGCCTTGAGCTTGAGATCTTCCTATCTCAGCCTTCTATGAAGCTGCAGTTCCAGGTATGTGCCAACACACCCAGCCACACCAGTCTTTGCCATGTTGCTTTTCCTAGTCTCATACCACTAGTACTGGAGAAAAATGATTTTATCTATATTAATGGATTATCCAATGAGAACCTTACCATGGGAGAAAAAAATAAACTAAGAAGTTTTCTTCTTCCAGGGAATGTCTTACACCTTTGCTATCCTTTCACTGAATCTGTCCCTATGCTGGTTGCAGAGCCCTCCTCGGCACCATGTAGTTCCACACAAAAGTGCTAACACCACAGATCAACACGTTATCAGGATAGAGTCCACTGTACATTGTATATTAACATTATAATAAGATGAATAGTTTCTTTACACCCAGATTATGGAGTCAGGCACAAACTGAGGATGTGGGGCGCATTTTAACATTAAACCTCTGAACAGCTCCTTTAGGTAGGACCACAGGTAGGGAAAAGAAAAGATAAGAATTGGCAACTGACAGCCAGCCTCGAGAAAGAAGAAATTAGAGTCAGGCAGCACTGCGTGCTCAATCTTCAGGGGCAATCGGTGTGGCAACAGAGGGGAAAAATTTTTTAGTCAGTAGAAGCCAGAAATCTCAAGTATAGTAGGATATTTTACAAATACTACATATTTGAAAAATCAATCAGCACTGAGCCAACACCAGTGTATTTTTTTTTAGAAAAACAGACTTAAGTTTATGAGGCTATTTATTAAGTGGTGTCCTGGGACTTTAGGTATAGGTCAAACCCATTACTTTGCCTAACTTAAAACAGGGTCTTCTCCTGCTTATTTTTCCAGGACTACTTTAGCATGCTAAAAATCGCAAGCCATTAAAGATAGGAAAAAATGGAGAGATACTCTATGATCATACGTTGGAAGAAATCATCCCATTAAAACATCAGCTCTTCTCAAATCCATCTACAGATTCAACTCAATCCCAATCATAATTTCACCAAGTTTCTTTGTACAGAAATTAAAAAGCTAATTTTAAAATATATGTAGAAGTGCAAAGAAATGAGTATATCCAAAGTGATTCTGAAAAGAAAACCTGGAAGACTGTAAAAATTTAAAGACTTTATAGAGCTTCTGTAATCAAAGTGCTATGGTACCACCATAACGACCAACAAGTCATCAATGGTATGCAATGGAGCCAAGACAGACCCGCAAATATATGGTCATCTCACTTGTACAAAGACATCAAGCATCCAATGGCAAGAATACATTTTCTTTTCAGCAGAGTACTCAAACAACCATGTGAAAATTGGGGGAAAGAGAACCTCAAGATCTAACTCACACCATGAAAAAAAAATAAGATCATAAGCTTAAGTATAAAAACTGAAACAATAGAGCTTTTAGAAGAATGTTCAGAGAAATACACAAATCATTCTCTTAGGTATAGATTTCTCAAGACAGAAAAGCTCTATTATTATTATTATTATTATTATTACTATTTTTAAGTTGTGTAGGCTGTTTTTAGAGCTCTGCTGGCTAGTTTGGGACCCAAATTAAAGATGAAAATGTAATGAATGTAATTGAATTTATTAGAAAAATTAAAAATTCTAAGACAGTATGGTTATACTGTAAAAATACATGGGAGTGGGGAAAATGTCAGATAAAAATGGAGAAGAGACAAAATTAGAAAAACAAACAGTCTGAAATTTCCAATGTAGTGACTGTTTTACACAAAGGGCACTAATGGACAACAATTGTTTAGCAGTTGTTTGGCAATATGATCTTCATAGCCTCAATGTATTATCTCAGGTTATGTTTAATTTGGGATAATACATCTTCACAATGGAGAGATCCCCCACAAACTACCTAAACCAAATAATACAACAGCATCACCAATGCTACAACATGCTGACAAGAGGTGTCTTTTATTCTACAGCAATAAATATGTAACATCAATTGAGACAAATCCCTGCAAAAAATGAATATAGTTGTATGGACACAAAACAAATGGTACATAAGACATTCTACAAAACGACTGTCCTGAACTCTTTATACAGAAATCAAAGTGATGTAGAACAAAAGGAGGAAAACAGGAAGTGTAATGGTGTGAATGCTCTTCCAACTGAAAAGAGCACAGAGAGAAAAACATCGAAGTCAATGCACATGCCTGGATGGAATATTGAACTAAAAACAAAAGAAAATGGTACAGAAGACAATTGAGGAATTGATTCTAGTTTTGTACTCTGGCTATCTAGAAGAATACCCTTATTCTTAGCAGACACATGCTGAAGTACTGAGTGAGAAGTGTCATGATGTATGCAACTCACTTTTAGTTAGTTCAGAAAAATATAACAACAAAGAATGGGACAGTAGATCTCATCATGCAGTGGTTTGGGATCTACAGTCTACAGTATGCCTTATTGAAAATGGGTGCACACATTGTCTAAAAGTATCCCTTTGTCTAAAAGTGGTAAAGGTGTTCATCTGTTCCCTGTATCAGAAAAACTTTCCCTACACCCTTGAATAAAGGCACATTTCATAAAGCATTACCTACCAAAACTCAGGCACACATGTTACTTAATTAATGTAACTGACTTGGTGTCCTGAATTTCAACTGCTCTTCTTCCTGTTCCTCCCCTTATTTTTCTTTAAGAATTTATAATTTAACTCTAAGATTATCTCTTATCTAAGATTCCATGATTTTCTTCTGAGTATTTTCTAGGTCTCATATTTTCCAGCACTGTTTACATTCACTTAGGATATAATCAATGCTTTTCCCCATCCTGCTAAACATGCCCACCCTGGGCTGCTTTGTTTTCTGGCTCCTTTCCCCAACACACTGATTCTGCCTAGGTGTTGTTTCCTGTTGTCTTATTTCCTTCAACTCTTTCTCTGAACAACAGCAGTTGGAAGTATGATGTGCACATAAATACAACTTAATATTTAGAAAACTTGTTTAGTCCAATATTTACTCAGAACTTAACAGCAATGGTTTAGATTTAAGGAGAAAAAATAAATACTAGGGTGTTTCTAAGTCAATCCTCTAAGTGACAGCAATTTATTTTTCAAACCCATCTATCCTTATAGTCACTTGATTTCTCAGTAACCTATTCCCTATAGCAATTATTAAAAGCTATTTCTAAAATTTGACTTGACTCATAAAGCAGAAAACATTAAGATTTAAAGATGGCTGGGTATATGCATACCAATGTTCTCATAATTTATGAGACAAACTTAAAATATACACTGAGAAACTGAATCTGGATGTGTAAGATTTAAGAACTACACTTGATAATGTGTGAAGATTCAAATGCTGCCAAGAACATAACACATCTACATCACAAACTCTACTAATACTGAATACTGGCTGATCTGAGAGATGTAAGTGAAGTCTTCCCTAAAATGTAGTTACAAATATCAAGTGCACACCTTCGAGGTCATGAATAGTGATGTATTTGTATGCAACTCAAGCCATCAGGTTAAAGCCATCCATTTTGGTTACATGTGTTCTCTCTCTCTCTCTCTCTCTTTTTTTTTCCAGATACTGGGGATTGAACCCAGGAACTTGTGCTTGCAAGGCAGGTGCCACAACATGTGTTTTCTACGGCAAGTATTTATATATTTCTTTGTTTAGTAATTTATAGATTACACCTTAAAATAAATTTAAAAAAGCATGTATCCTATTATATAAATAAATGCAAACTTTCAGTGTTTTAATTTTTTTCACATTTTATCACATACAAGGAATGAATGTATCTTTTGCACGCATGCATGCAATCTCTGCTGTGACTTTGGGGACAGAGAGAAAGAATCTCTCATGGGGCAGGGACTGCAGGTAAGTAAAGAAAGCTGGGAACGCGCTCACTGTACATTCAGAGGTCAGGATGACGTCACTGAGAAGGTACTGCAGCGAAGAGCACTGTAGAAAAGAGTGGGGTGTGGCTGGCCTTGGCCAAGGTGTAGAAATGCAGCCAGCATCAGCATCTGAGCCACGTGGACACAGAAGTGCATCAGGACATGACAACAGTGAAGTTAACAGGGAGCTGGGCATGTGGGCCTGACCGGATGTGCCACTCTCAAGAATTCTCTGAATGATTCGGAAGCTTGTGCTATAAGAGGCTCTCTGGCTGCTCCACTGAGAAAGGCTAAGAAGCCAGACATCAGTTAGCTGAACACATTAGTAATTCAGCAGAGAAACCAGGCTAATAGCAGCTGGAGTAGTAAGAACTATTCTATTCTAACAGAGCATAGAGCATTTGGTGATACACTGGACATGAGGTAGAGGAGAAAATGAAGACTAAAATAGGTTGGATGGGCCTGATATAAGCAGAAAAGAGAAAGACGGGGGAGGGAAAACTTTAATAGACAGTATCTACTTGCTTTAGACATATATTTGTATCAAAGTAAAGATAAAGCAAGCAGTTGGATATGAATCAGAAACTGAGGCAACAGATATTGACTGGAAATGTATTTCTAAGCCAATAGTGTATACATGGAATTTAATGTCAGAAAATGTAACATGATTCTTCCTCCATGCTGTAAATGAAGAGAAAAAAGCAAAACCTAATAAAGTATAATTATTTTCAGGACAGAAAACAATTACAGGATGGGCTCTATGTAATCCCACTAAGAGTTCTCACAGCAGTAAACCATATGCATTTAGCACTGACAGGATTTAACACTACACAAATTTTGAAGGATTCACAAATTTCCCTGCTCTCCACAGCACTTACATCAAGCTGAGAGGGAAAATATGTAAATGATACCAGGGGATGAATGAAGAGAGAGGAAAAATGAAGTGCACAATCTGGACAGTAAGTAACCATGCCACTGGGGAAGTCACTTGCCCAGGGAAAAGCAAGTTAGATAAGAAAAGGTATCTGACAGTGTGTAGCAGCTCTTCAATTGGCGACAAGTTGACAAAGGCAAGAGGTCAGTCATGCTGGATGGTACAGATGACCTGTTAGCTTGCCCAGCTCGCTAGGCGAGTCAACAACCTGCAGCCAGTTCTCCCCCCAGCACTGTGACTTGGGTGGGTAGCATATTATAGTTCCACCTTATCAGTAGTTCAACAGCAGCCTCTTCCAAGATGGGTCCGGGGAACAACAATGTTACTGGATCTGTTTCTCACCTTTTTTCTTAAGTGCTGGTATATGGTACAGAGAGACTACAACCTATTCCCCACCTCTCCTTTTAACCCTTCTTTCTTTCCTTATTTTCAAAAGCTATGTCCACATTTCCCTTCTATTTCTTCTTCTTTTACTCCTTTCCTTTCCCCTCCCTTCTTCCTCTTCTCATTTGAACATTTTCTTCCCATTTCCCAATATCTACTATACATTTTGGGCCTTATTTCCACTTTGTTTCTCACACCAGAGGAAAAATATGGTACTTAAACATATATGTCCTACTATTTCACTTAAGAGTATGGTCTCAAGGTGCATCCAGTGCCTCAAGCCTATACTTCTTCGTGGCAAAGTAGTATTCCATTGTATAAAAAAAGCACATCTTCCTTAATCATTCATTGGTTGATGGGCATTAGGGCTGTTTCTAAGATGTAGCTATTACAAACATGAGTGTGATTACATTACTGTGGTATGATGCTTTTAATTCTTTCAGGAAGATATCAAGAATAGGAATAACTGGGTAGAATGAAACCTATAGTTTTAGTTTTTGAGGAATTTCCACACTGTTTACCACAGAGGTCAGAACAATTTACACTCCCACCAACAGTGGAGAAGGGCTCCTTTTTTCCTGAAAGCCCCTGCCAGCATCGTTATTGGTAGATTTCTTGATAACAGCCACTCATTCTGGAATGAGGTGGAATCTTGGTATTGTTTTAATTTGTATCTCTCAAATGACCAGTGACGTTGAACATTTTTTAATATATTTATCTGCCATTTCTGCATCTTCATTTGAGAAATGTCTATTAATTTCAGATGTCTATTGTTGAATTGAGTCTTTAAATGGGGAGGTCTGATTCTTTTGAGTTCTTTATATAATCTACGTATTAGTTCTTTGCTGAGAAACAGCTGGCAAAAAGTTTTTTTCCCACATAGTGGGCTATCTCTTCACTCCGTTGGTGGTTTCTTCTTTTGTGCAAAGGCTTTTAAATAAGATGAGATTCCAGTTGTTGATATTTGTGATATTTCCTGTGCAATCAGTGTTTGTCATAAGGTCTTTACCTACACCAGTGTCTTCAAGAGTTCTACCTATTCTATCTTCCAGCAGATTTAGTGTTTGTTTTAATATTTAGAGCTTTGATTCATTTTGATTTTAAGGCTAGTGTATAATAAAAGATATGGGTCTAGTTTCAATCTTTGGCATGTGGTAAACCATTCTTCCCAGCACCATTGATTAGAGAGGCTATTTTTCTTCTAATGAAGGTGTTTGGCATTTGTTATTCTAGGTCTATTCTGGTTCCAAACAAATTAGAATTGTTTTCTCTGATTCTATGAAATATGCTCTTGAATTTTAATTAGGATTGAGTTAAATCTGTATAACAATTTTGGAAATATGGCCATTTTTACTATTGGTTCTTTCTCCCCAAGAAAAAAGGAGTATCTTTCCATTTTCTGATATCCTCTTCAATGTTATTTTTCAGAGTACTACAGTTTTCAATGTAAAGTTCTTTTCATTCCTTCATTAGATTGATTCCTAGGTATTTCATTTTTTTGGATGCTACTGTGAAAGGCACTGTTTCCCTAATTTTTCTCCCAGCGTGTTTGTTATTTGTATGCTACTGATTTTTGAGTGTTGACTTTTACACAGGTATGCTACTGAATGGGTTTCTTTTCATTCAACAGGAGACTTCTGCAAGGTGGAAGATAAGGATTCTTGAAAATGTCATGCCTGTTTGCACAGCCATCTTCTATTCTTTTTGGAGTCTTTGTATGAAGTGGAAGTATCATTTCGAAAGCCGTGCTAGGAAGATAAAGTATTAACTGCCCTTGGAGTCACTTAGACTAAGTTTCTCTTTCATAAACTAAGGTGGATCCACTTTTATGCCTGAGAACATCTACTGACACAAGCTGTACAACACGTTACCTCTGTCCCAGTCAAAGATAGAATGAGGATCCAAAAGGGAGTCCAAATCTTTACCTTAGAAGAGGGTGTACAGTTCAAACCTGAGTATATACAACTGGTAGGGGATGTCAACCTGAAAATCTTGAGATCTTTAAAAAAAAATACTAGAACTCTTTCCCCATTTCACTATAACTCCTAGTTACATAGGAAACTGGACCCTCAAGAGATAAGCAACAGATGCAATTTCCAGCGAAGCCTGTGTTTCATCTGTTAAGACTCAATGCAACTACAGGTATTGAGAAAATAGACTGTGGTACACAACCTAATAATGAAATGTGTTCCAGATAACATGTTCCAGTGTCAGAACATATTTAAAAAGGAGCAGGATCTCCTTTTTATGATAGTAGAAAGTTAATCCAGGGCCTTAAGCACTAACCTACATAACCCCTCCTCTTGTTGTCTCTACTTTTCTTCCTTTCTTCCTCCTGTTTTTATGTTTTGACAGGACCTCAAACCTGTGATCATCCTGCCTCAGCTTTGGAGAGTGCTGCAATTATAGGCACATATCATGACTGGCTGCAGGACTGCTTTAAGTTCACAGAGTTCTCAGTAAAGGACTGAAATAATACCATTCTCTGAAATTTTGGCCTCACTTAACTTGAAAAAGAGAATAAGCAATTACAAAATTAAAAAAAAGTAAAAATAATTTAAAAATATAGATCTATATAGGCTGGCCCTGAGCTCACTATGGTACCCAGGCAAGCCGCCGCGAACTCAGCAATCCTCCTGTCTCTGCCTCCCGAGTGCTGGGATTACAGGTGTGAGCCACCACGCCCGGCATTGTGGTATGTGGTGCTGATTGCTGGTGGTCATGAGTCTCTACACCCAGCATTATATGTGGTTACCGGGGATCAAACTCAGGACCTTGCGCTTGCGAGGCAGGTGCCAGAACCACTGAGCCAACCCTCCGGCCTGCCAGTGTTTATTGTAAGACAGCCAATAATCAGTTAAGATCCTAACTTAATTAAGGCTTAATATTATTCCAAGTTTTATTATTAAGAAAATACACTAAATGTAACTAAATGTAACTGCTATTGGCCCCAAACATTTCTAATTGATAATTTCACCCCCTTTATTATCTTTCACCAGTTTCTTTCACTGTATTTCAACCATGTTTCATCACATTACTCCCAACAATCCAATCTCACTCACTTAGCACCAAAATATTTATTTCTCTACTCAAAACATCTATTGTCTCTACCAATACTCCAGCTGTGCTTACCAGTTTTAGCTCCCTTCAACAGGTTTTACCATCTATGTCTTTGCTATAATTCTCTTTGCCTGGGATGATTTTTCCTCACCACCAAATTAAGAACAGAAATAACAAGCCCAGACAGTGTTCTAGGAAGCTTCAGGACTACTTCCTCAATGAAACTGTTGCTGACTCTGCTGGTATTGTGGTTTGGATAACCCCTACAACTTTTGGGTTGAGTATGACCCTAAAAGGTACATGCATTGTAAGGCTGGTGTGATGACAAAAGACTGGAAACCTTAAGAGGTGGGAACTGGTCACTGCAGGAACTAAAAGAGATAAATGTAGTTCTTTTTTTTTTTTGCTTTTTTTTTGGGAGACAGGGGCTTGCTTTGTAGTTCAGGCTGGCCCTGAGCTCACTATGGTGCCCAGGCAAGCCGCCGCGAACTCAGCAATCCTCCCGTCTCTGCCTCCCGAGTGTTGGGATTACAGGTGTGAGCCACCACGCCCAGCATTATATGTGGTAACCGGGGATCGAACTCAGGTCCTTATGCTTGCGAGGCAGGCACCGGAACCACTGAGCTAACCCTCCGGCCCGATAAATGTAGTTCTTAAGGCACCTGGGTTAGCTTTCCCAAGAACACTGTTAAAAAAGACCAGTAGTGGCCTTTGAATTTTGTGTGTCACCACATTATATCTCATTTCTATGTCACCATTCTCCTTCTGCTTTTATTCTAGGTTGTGTGTAAACAGCCAAGGTGGCTCTCATCGGAATCTAGACTCTCAAGGGAGGTGGCCTTGAGTTTTCAGTGTGCAAAACCATTAGCTATATAAAGTTCCCTCCATTCCTCCTTCCCCTTCATTTCTTCTGTCTTTTTTTTTTTCTTTCAGTACTGGTAATTGAAACCAGGGAATACAGGACAACATCCCCAACAGGGTCTTATTACATTGCTCAAGCTGGCCAGGAACTTTCCATCCTCCTGCAAGTAGCTGGGATGACAGGCATGCATTATCATACCCAATTCTTTTCCTATAAAGTTACTCAACTTCAAGTATTTTGTTATAGTACAAGAAAGCAGAGTAACAGGCATTACGTACAGTCCATATTCTTTAAGAGCATCTTTAATCTTCATATATATTTCATATATTGTTTACAGGTCTTTTTCTCAGTACTGCACTATAAACTTATATAGAACACTTTTATATCCTCAGCACTTAGGGAAAAACATGACATGGATAGGCATTTGATTTTTTGTTAAATTCCTGAATTAAAATTATCATTGTATGGGGCCAGAGATTTAGCTCAGTGGTTCCAGCGCCTGCCTCACAAGCGCAAGGCCCTGAGTTTGATCCCGGTAACCACAAACAATGTTGGGTGTGGTGACGCACGCCCACCAGCCATCAATACCACATACCACAGTGCTGGGCGCGGTGGCTCACACTTGTAATCCCAGCACTGGGGAGGCAGAGGCAGGAGAATTGCTAAATTCCACACTTGCCTGGGCTACACAGTGAGCTAAGGGCCAGCCTGAACTACAAAGTGAGACCCTGTCTCAAAAAAAAAAAAAAATCATTGTATGAAAGTATAGAGTTGAAGTGCTTGCTAACTAAACTCAAAACAAGCTTACACATATTGAACAAAAAAGAAAACTTTGAGTTACTGTACTTGACAAGGAAAATAATAATGTCCTAACCATACTAAATTAACCTGATTATCTCTCTAGTATATTTTAAATATTCGATAGTGTAGTCACTCTAATAGCACACTACAAAAACTGTCACATATCAAAAAATACAAATAGGGGCCGGAGATTTAGCTCAGTGGTTCTGGTGCCTGCCTTGGAAGCGCAAGGTCCTGAGTTCGATCCCCAGTAACCACATACAATGCTGGGTATGGTGGCTCATGCCCACCAGCAATCAATACCACATACCACAGTGCCGGGTGTGGTGGCTCACGCCTGTAATCCCAGCACTCGGGAGGCAGAGGCAGGAGGATTGCTGAGTTCCAGGCTTGCCTGGGCTCCATAGTGAGCTCAGGCCCAGCCTGAACTAAAAAGTGAGACCCTGTCTCAAAAAAAAAAAAAAAAAAAAAAAAGAAATACAAGTAAATCACTACATGTGAGAGCCTGAAACAAATGAACCTATTTATTAAATATCTACCACATAAAGCATTATGCTAGTTGCTATAGGAGAAAAGATATATGGAAAGGATATGGTCCCTGCTCTCCAGTATCATCTCATAACAGAGTTAATAGATTTAAATTAAAAATTAGACAAAAGGGCCGGAGATTTAGCTCAGTGGTTCCGGCACCTGCCTCGCAAGTGCAAGGTCTTGAGTTCGATGCCCGGTAACCACATACAATGCTAGGCATGGTGACTCACGCTCACCAGCAATCAATACCACATACCACAGTGCCGGGTGTGGTGGCTCACACCTGTAGTCCCAGCACTCCGGAGGCAGAGACAGGAGGATTGCTGAGTTCGAAGCTTGCCTGGGCTCCACAGTGAGCTCAGGGCCAGCCTGAACTGCAGAGCAAGACCCTGTCTGAAAAAAAAAAAAAAATTAGACAAAAATGTAATGTAATCTTAATGCAAAAAAAAGGCTGAATATCAGCTTTCTGGGAGCAAAATACAATTCATGAACAAGCTTGCCTTGGAGGAAATGCATAGGTTTGGAAGAAACGAAAAGCTGTAATGTTCCAAGGAAGAAGTTCCAAGGACTGAGGCAAACTACAATCAGAGAAGCACAAGTGTGAATGCAAACCATGAGGAAACCACACGAGTATGCGAAAAGCCTGCAGGACACTGTGAGCTTGTCTCCACCTCCAGGGTACACAAGCTCAACTGAGGCAGCCAGGCTCCTGAGGACCAGGAAAACACCCAAGGCCAGTGAGAGTTCACAGCTTCTAAAAAGATGCCAGAGAGCACATCCAAGGACAGTTAAACGTGGATTCCACGGTTGCCAGTTGCCAACACAGTGACTTATGGCTGTGATTTTGAGTACACAGGTGTTGATCTCTTGTCTGTTCTCTCAAAATCCTATGAGACAGTTAACACTTAGATGAATGCAGGTTGTGAAAGAAAAGGTTATGAAGGATGGTTTTCAAAAGCTATGAAAAGTCATTCAGCCCAAATCTGCTCTGAGAAGCAGAGCAAGAAACTTCAGTTTGCAGGCTCTTCTGTTTGAAAGAAAACAAGACAACTTCTCCTAGTCTGAAAGGCCTACCTGCCTGCCCTCATTTCCACTTTGTGCCCTGCATTCAAAATCAACCTCAATAACCTCATCAAGTGCTGGCACACTCTTCCAATCAGTAATGTCCATTCCACACATGAAAGACTACAAAGCCACAACTAGGGCTGAATTTTGCCCATGTAAAGGGGATGTGTTTGTTTGTTAGCTTGAATGTTTTTCAAAGCTTGGAATTAGTTATCCATATGAGATAATTTCACATAAATGAAATCCAGACTACAGTACTCACATCTGTTGAAAAATACCCAAAATTTTCCAGTTGACCAGTGTGCCACCCATGTACTTAAAATTTCTTTCAGTCTTCCCTGGTCTGTTTTACAGGTCAGTCAGAGGACTACATTGGCTGAAGGCTCACCAAGAGATGTGTCTGGTTTCACATGCCAGTACTGCTAAGTAGCTGTGTAGCCTTGAACAAGTTACTTAACCTCTCAGGGCTCGGGATTTAGCTCAGTGGTGCCACTGCCTGCCTTGAAACCACAAGGTTGAAAGTTCCATCCCTTGTACTGGAAGAAAAGTTTAACCTAAACCTCTTTTGTAGATTGGGGACTTAAATACTAACGTACCTAACTCCAAGGGTTGTGGCAGGGAACAGTTTATATAAAACACTGATTCTCAATGAAATACAACAGGAGGGGGAAGGCATCTGCAGCCCACTTGCAGCCTCAGTGCATTCGGCAACGTCTGGGGGCCATGAGGTGTCAGTGGTGCCCGGAGGCAGCAAATGGGCCTAAAGACCCTCCAGTACACAAGACAGTCTGTACAACAAGACTTTTTCAGCCCCAAATGTTAAAGGTGTGAGAAAGAAAAACCCTAACACGGAACCCATGGCTCTAGAACAGACACAGGCTCCTCTACTATCAGGAATGCCCAGATGCATCCTGGCCGGTACCACCACTTCAGATGGAGAAACTTCTAACACTTCGAGAGCTCCTGGTTACCTTTCATGAATTTAACATAACCCAAGAATAGAAAAAGGTCCTTGAAGTTGCCTGGTTCATCATTCATTTAACAAGAAAATGGTTAATTTTTAAAAAGTAACTATAGAATATATGTGTCTAAAACAGAAAGCAAGTGAGAATATACTACAGTGAGCAGTAATTCATGATAATTTAAAAGTATATTGTCCTGGAAAATACAGGACATGGAAACCACGAGCACTGCATCTTAGAAGGTACAAGACCAAGGGCAGGGAGTGTAGCTCAGCAGTGGAGCACTGGGCTCGTATCTACAGTATCTTTGGTTCAAGGGTTCCATCCCCAGCATTAAAGAAAAGTGAAAAAAATAAAAAACAAAACAAAACAAAACAACAAAGCTAAACTCCTCCAAATTCCAGACTTAATACAAGAAGAATGCTCACTATTCCCAAGATATATTTTTGGAAAGTTGTGACCAGAAGGCAAATTTTAAATTAAAGAAAACTAAACCCAGTATCATCCTACTTTCTGTCCAAGATCTTCCAGGCTTAAATAGCTCAGTGTCAGAGATCCTTGGTGAGAGTTCAGCTTTGATCTTCATTCACAATAAGAAATACTGTACATTCCGGATCCAGGTCAACTCACAAATAAAAAAGCAAGCAGAATAATGCAAAAAGCCCAAGCCGCACACATACCTCAGTTAAGAAGCTGCCTGGGATTCTAACATGGAACACTAGAATCACAAGCTTTTGTTTCCAGAGCTGGAAGCACAATCAGGTCTCTTAGGCACCAGTACAAGGATCAAGGGCCCATCTCTCTGGCCTCAGTGATCTCAAATGTCAAATTAAAAACTGAAAATTGCTGTTGCTATTCTCGAGTACCATTAAGTACAGGGAACACTGATTTGACTTCTGACAATGTACCTATGAGAACTTGCTTAAATGTAAAATGTCCCCCAAAGACTCATGCACTGAAGGCTTGAATCGCCAGTGTGACAATGTTCAGAGTTGGCACCCAAGAGACTGGATCATAAGTGCTAATGGATTGGTCTATTGATGAGTCATAGCTTAATGGGCTCTTAGGTAATAGGGCTAATGGGTTAATGAGGGTGTGACTTTAAAAACTGTATCTTGTCCTAGGATCCTCCCTGACTTTCCTGTCCTGTCATCAGGTGAGCAGCTTGGTTGCACTATACCCCTTGGCCATGTTCTGGCAAGGGCCCCAAAGCAATGAGAGATGCCAACCATAGATTGAAATCTCTGAAACCATGAAATAAAGCAAATCTCTATTCCTTTGTTTTTTGGGTTTTTGTTTGTTTTCGTTTTGTCGCAAAAGAGTAAAGTTGACAAGTACGGTACCTTCAATACTTAACACTACAAAAATTTATATTTCAGGAAAGAAGGTCTATCGAATCAAAGCTAGGAAATGCCTAACAGTGTCTCCTCTCAAGGATAAAGTAATAAATGTGTAAAAAAAAGAGAGGGCTCAGCAATCTGCAAAAACAAAACAAAACAAAACAAAACAAAACAAAAAACGCTGTACATTGTTAAGCTTTTTAAACTTAAGTAAATACAGACTAGAAAATGCAACCGCATAGTAGGGCATTGTCAAAGATCCCAAGACAAACTGTTTTGCAGAGAAAGACTTCAAAAAGAGTTAGAAAAAGAGAACATTTTCGTTAAAGAGACTCAAGAAATGTTTTACTGAGAAAGTCTAGCAGTTGAGTGGAGTTGGAGAGGCAGGACTTTGACCAGCTGGAGATGTCCATCCAACCTGCAACTCCACGCAGAACACAAGTTATGGCACTGCAGTTAGAAGGCCCAAAGTAAAGGCCAGGAGTCCAGTAAGGCACACTGGGTTCCAGGGAGAGGGACAGGACCATAATGTGAGATCATCTGATGAGGCCTGGAGTTTTACAACATAAATATCAGTTATATAAACAATCATAACACACAGCTCAGTTAAATATCCAGTTCTAATATTTTGGCTTATTGAGCAAAAACTTCTTTTTGTCTACACACACACACACACACACACACACACCACATATTTCAACATTTAAGAAAGGTGCTAATTTCATTAATACTATTCTAATTTGACTAGTTAAAATGACAATATTCGTCAAGATGGCTGATCAAAACACCATCCAGAAATTAAATTGGTTTATCAATCTGTTGTTATTCATTTAATATAGTCCAATTACATTTACTAAAGTACACAAATCTTAGAAATAATGGCTACTTTTGAAATTTAGGACAATGTAAACTACTTAGCCATGGAATTTATCAATTCACTGCTACTTATTTTTAAAAATATAACATATGGTTAAGAAAGAGAAATTGTATCACTGAGCTGACATAAGGACTCCCTGGATGTTAGTAACAAACTCCTCTTGCTAGAAACTCTGAGCCAGCAAACTGTAGGCAATATTCTTATACTTCTGAGCATAAGGTCAAAGCTGGGAGAATAATAACAAATTTTAAACCCATTCTAAACATTTCTGAAATTAAAAATATTAAAAAGTCATTTTTACACCACAGGTTCTTCTCAACAAAAACCAAGGATTCATCCAGAGAATTTATACCACCTCATCGTCCAGAAGAGTGTAGGAAAATAAAGCATTCTTTTAGCCCCAAAAGAAGTGCTACCTGTCTTTTTAAAAGTTTATAAGTAATATAAGTAATACATCCTAGATATTGAAATATTTTATTTTTCTCTTGTATTGGGCCTTTCAAGAAGGAAAAAGAGGAAACACACACACACACACACACACACACACACACACACAAAGAATTGAAAATCAGCAGGGTAATTGGCACCAGTCTGGCTACTGTTTCTTTATATTTTGGAAATAAACTTTTTTGAGCCCACACAATCCCACGTCTAACCTGAGACGGTCAAATCAAAGGATTTCCAAAATGTCACGTCATGAAACAAATGTAAAGTACTAGCAGAGAAGCAAGAGGAAGAGTGGAACGAAGTGGACTTTGGAGGAAGGCTAAAGAGCTCCATCGGTACTAGCATAGTGGCCTTAAGTACAAGTTTCCTTCCTCCTTGAAAGGTTTAATATTTACCTGTGCAAGAAGCTGGAAAGATTACAATGCACAGAATGTACCTGGAAGACTGCAGGCACTTACAAAGGCAGGCAAGTGACCCTGGCCAGCAATACAAGCTCTAATGGAAAAGAATAATCTTCTCAACCATCCCGCTCCCTAGAATATCGCTTGGATAGATTTTTCCAAAAGGAAAGGAGGTAAAGGTAATACTGGAAGGCCTCATTTTGTTACACATGCCTGAAGTCCTAGCACTCAGGAGGCTAAGGCAAGAGAATTATCATGAGTTCGAGGCCAGCCTGGGCTACATAGTGAGTTCAAGGCCAGCCTGAGCTGCATAACAAAGCTGTATCTCAAAAAAAAAATCATACTACTGCAGAAGAGATGATGATAAGCAGAAGTATACATATTTATAAAAACATACATAAACATGATGAATTACTGGAATGCTTTCATGACCAAAATAAAGCAAAAAGCTAGTCTGAATGCCTCTGAATGAAAACAGGTGAGCTTTACAGTACACATATTATGTTTTAACCTGTCACCAATTCCCACAAGGGACCCAGATGATGCAACACCTGCCCACCTCTGCGGTGTCACCTCCTGCCACTGATCTCCAACCGCGCTTTCTTCTAGGCTTATGCTGCTCTTGCCATACTGGATTCCCTTCATCCCTGGAGCACGCCAAACTGACTCCTCTTTCATCTCCTGTGCATCGCTACTAAAAACTTCCAGCAGCTGACTCACTCCAAACACCATCACCTCCTCTGGAAAGTCTTCCCGGATGACACACAAGCTTTTTCCCCCTCTTTTCTAGTATATTTGACACCTAAAATTACTTTTTAGTCTCACTGTATAACCAAAATGTAATGTTATTTGAGGACAAGGAATTTATCCTAAACAGTTCATGACTCAATCTCCAGCACCTAAATCAGTGCGAGTGGCACAGAGATTCATCAAACTGTCCAATGAATTAATTCAAACGCTAATAATGAGCATTCTTCTAGGAACACAAGGGAAAATCCTCTGAAGCTGTTTTAATCATTCTTTTAATGCAGTTTTCTACAAAACAACAATGTAATCTTAAAAAGCCCATATCTGAGAAAAATGAGTGTCTCTTGACACTACAAAACATTTTGTGTACATATAGTTCTGCCTAGGGTGCAGTAGACATTTTCACTTCAAAAGCACAAATTGCGCACTATCCTATCACAGACTCCACAAATAAAGCAAGGATACCCTCAGTTTTTTGTCATCAAATCTTGCTTCGAAAAAGAGAGAGATGGGTAGAAGGAACAAAGACGGGAATTATTTTTCAGAACTTTCCCACTGGACTAATTGCAGTGTACTTAGAAACTGCATCCTCCTTTGTTACCTTCCTAAACAAATCCGAAGTATTACTACATCAAACGAATTCCAAGCTCCACGCTTTCAACTTATGTTCGAACTAAAAAAGAATTTAAAAAAATGGAAAAAACCGTTTTTAACTCAAAATCAAAAGTACTCAGGCTAAGAAGACTTTAAAAAAATGGAACGATGAGTGTGCAAAGAGAATGGAAACCACTGCCAGGGCATTCGTGAGTCATGCTTGATTTTTATTTTGTTTTGTTGTGTTGTGAACACGACTTTTCTCTATGAATGTGCCGGGATAACGCATGCTTCGGCCCCAGTCATCATTCCCGATCGCTTTAGAAGGCCCTGGCCTCCTCGGGGTCCACAGGAAGGAGGGACACCCCACTTCCTGTGCCATCCCTGATCCCCCAGCCTCAGGAGGCACTGGCGTTAGCAGTACCCGGCTTCTCTTCTGCATCCTTCCTGCACAAAACCGGCCTCACCCTCCCACTGCCCCGGGCTCCCAGAATCCGCACAAGAACCGCGCCGCTGCGCCGCGGCCTCGCTTATATGACCTCATCTCTGGACTCAGTTTTCCCACCTGTCAAATAGGGCGACCAGGAATACAGCGTACCTCATCGGGTGGCTCCGGGGCCGGCCGCCCCAGCCTGGCCCGGAGACTGGTTCGACGGTCGCGCCCGCCAGGGCCCTGGGGGCGGAGGGGCGGGGCGCAACAGGGCGGATCCACACCAGGATCCGGCCCTGGAGGCGACGCGCAGCCCACCGCCTGCTGCCAGCCAGTAGTCCACAATGATGACCCGCCCATGACGTCAGCACGCTGACGTTGACGCAGGACGCCCGCACAGCGCTCCAGGACCAAAGACCCGGTTGAGGCGGAATGGGCCCAGAGGAGCCGGCCAATTGGTAGAAAGACTTGTCAATCATCTATTGACCAGTAATCGGCGAGGGGAGGAAGGAGAAGGCGGATTTTCTACAGACAAGAATCGTCATTGTGCGAGTGTTGACCCGGATTTGGGAACTGTAAGCTGTTTGAACTTTCCTGAAATTAGTGTTACACAGTTTCAGTTAGCTTCCGTTTCCTCCTTAGCCATTCTGCTTCTACTGCTGTCCTTCAGTCACTTGGAGTTTTAGGCTTGTTGAAAATAACCATGGAGATGAATGTCGGGGCATCTGGGCGCCTCCCGTTGAACTCTAGGGTAATGAAAACTCAGGACCCTATATTTCTATTCCAGGATAAACTCAGTGTCCCCACCACTTGTGAAGTTTCAGCTGCCAGAAGCCTTATCTGGAGACCGTTTCTCAATATTCCTATTGCATAACATTTCTCATAGTATATCTGATGGTATTTGTATGTTTTCCAAGAGATTGGGCATCATTTATTCCGTATGAGATGCTTATTTTTACATCGTTTTGTCTTGTTTGATAAGTGGAGATTGAATTCAGGGCCTTCTCACTGAGCTACATGCCCAGTGCTTTTTTATTTTGAGACAGGAGTCCAGTTAACTTGCTCAATTGCCCAGATTGCGCACAGTATGCTCCAGCACCCCAGAAAGTGAGTAAAGGTACAGAGGAATATACAGTGAAAAGTTTCCACATACTAGTTTCTCAGTCAGGCAGTTTACTTCTTAGAGGCAAGCAGTGTTATTATTTGGATATTCCTCCAGGATCACTCTTAAGTGCTTATATACATCTTATGCTGTACGAATACAAAATATCCATGCAAGAAAATTTTAAACATTTCAAATGAACTCAGGCACTAATTACAAACCCAGTCCTTAGATAATGGTTCCCAGTTCCTGAGCATTTATTTGTATGTGTAGAAGTTCTACTTTACATTCAGTGTTGAGATCTTTCCATATCTATGAGATGTAAATCTATTTTAATCTTTTTTAAAATCCCCTGTGGCAGTCTTCAGAACACACACACACACACACACACACATTAATTTACCACTTCCCTATCCTGACATATAGTTTGTTTTATGCTATCTTAAACATATGTGTAGGTGTAGGACATACTTAGGTCCAAGTATGCTCTGAGGAGAGGAAACCTACAAGTGAATGTAGTAGGTCATAGAATATACACATTTTTAGTCCATCTACATTTCCATGATTGGTTAACCCTTGATTAGTTATTACAGTTTACATTTTTACCTCTAGTATTTAAATATTCCTTTCCCTAGATCCTTGCCAAAATAAATTGATGGGTATTAAAATTAATTAAGACTAACACATATCCAAAGAGGTGTAATAATCTTTGGCATTTATCTTGGTGATAAAGTGAATCAACATGTGTAACTACCTCCCAATATAACATGCAGAATGTTTACCTCCCCTTCAGTCTCCATGCCTCTCCACACAGTCACTGTTCTGAATAAGACCACCAAAACTTAGTTTTGCCCCTTTTCAAACATTTATAGAAACTTAAGCACATATACTATTTTCACTTAATATTTAAAGATTGATCTATAGTAAAAAATGTAATATTTATTCAGTATTATTTTTGTATATAATTGCAAACACTCTTTATTTTGCCATTCCTTCACACCATGCTAAAGTTTACAGTAACTACCCATTATATTGATGTAAGTATTCTTGTACCTAACCCTTGATGTCCATAGTTAGACATTTAATTTTGGTATATTCCCAGGAATTGCATTATTGTAACAGGGATGAACATATATGTATATATATTTACCCTTGATAGAAACTGCTGAATAGTTTTTTGATTTTACTGGTTTACATGCCTACTGGCAATGAATGAAAATTTGTTTGATGCTCTTCTTTCAACATTTTTTTTTCAGTTGTATTTTGTGTTCTTCCTTCAACCTTCTTTTTTAATATTACATATTCTGGTGATTATGTAGGAGTATCACATTGTAGATAAAATTGGCATTTCCTGGATGACATAATCAGGGTATTTGTTTTTACCTCATTTGGGTATCCTCTTTTGTGAGCCTGCTCAAGTCTTTCACTCAATTGTTTATTATGTTGCCTGTCTTTTTTTAAAATTGAATTCTTTACTGGAACATTTTACATACAGCTCACAATCACACTCAACATTGGGGAGTTTGTACCAGTATATGACATGAGTTAATCCTCATTTTTACCCATATCCCAACCCATCCCACAACCCCCCACCCACTATATATGTGTGCTTTCTTTTTCTTTTCAAATCATATTTATTCTGTGTTGCCTTTCTTGAGTTCTAAGCCCTTATCTATATTCTCACTATGAATCCTTTGTAGCTATAAGTATTACAGAATTTTGTATCCCATGCCTCACCTTTTCATATGAAATTCATCTTTGATTTATTAGCATCTGCTATAAATCAGTACCTTTTCTAATTCCTGTATAACATAAGAAATTTAAAACTTGTCATTTTCATGAATTTCACTCCTGAGTTTCATAAAATTGTTTTCAGATATTTTATTTTTGTTAAGCCTAGAAAAATACCATTTTACCATATGCAGACAACATATATTTATTTATTTATTTATTTTAACCCATGTATTTATTATTTCCATTACTTCTCACATTTCTAGGGCTACATTTCCCCTTATTTTGTTCTTACTAAGTTTTAGAGCAAGTCTTCTTGTAACCAAAATTTCTACCAGACGTCTTAGATAAGATACTGAGGCTTCACTCCAAGCTCCTTTGGGTGATCTCAGATTAAACTGCTTCCTTTCAACTTTTAATCCACATCTATGGTTATTCACAGTGGAAAGCAGATCTGATAATAAAAAGTCAATTACAGCCCAGAAGAGGTGAAGTATGTAGAGAGCTGGGTATATTGTTTTAGTATAGTCTACCCTAAAGCATAGTATAGATCCAGTAAAAATAGCTGGACCAGTGTTGATAAAAATGTTCAGGTAGGGAGCTTCAGTGCCCTATCCACAGAAATACTGAAAAATTCAGCAGAAACTATCAGTATTGATATTTCTAGAACTCTGGAAAATGGTCAGAGATTTCCTGCAATCAGACAAATGCTGAATCAAAAAAATTTCAATTTAAAAATAGCAGAATAATTTCAGAATAGTTTTACTTGTCTTTGAGCAACCCTAAGCAGGCTCTGTAGCAATTTTGAACACAGCTAACTGTTTTCCTATATGGGACACGGATCCCTGAGTTGAGAAATAACAGAGAAGACTTCCTCAAAAAAATTCCATGTGTCTATTGTAGTCTAACTTGGGGTGGCCTGAGGATTTATGAAATATGATAGTCTTTGTCTTGCCTAACTTGGAACTAAGAGCAGAAAAACAGTAGCTATTTCTCACAAATATTGTAAGACTAATGAATAATCTACAAACACTTGGATCAAAAGATTGTTGTTGAAGAAGCATAAAAAAAACTTTGAAAAAAATACTGTGGAAAGAGTTTTCTTTTGGGAATTAAGACATTCAGAAATACCTGTGTATACTGTGAGATTTCAAAAACCACAGCAATGTTTAAGGCAAAAGTCATGTTCAGAAAAGACCTGAGAAGTCAGACGCGGTGACACACACCGTAATTCTAGCACCGAGAAGGGCAGGGTGAGAGAATTGCTGTGGGTTCATGCCCCGCCTGCATGCCAAAGTGAGACCCTGACTCCGTAAAGAAAGAGAGAAAGGAAGGATGTATGAACCTGAGAAAATCTTAAGCTTCCACCTGTGACTGATCTCTTCAGTTCTCCAAGAAAATGAAAGATAAGGCAGAGTTGTGAATTGCCAGGCTAAGTAGCAAGAGTGCCAAAGCATGGAATCAAAATAGGAATTCTAGAATTTTTGTTTTGACTTGACTTTTCTTTCTGGGTTATGAAGGAAACTTCTGCTAAACATTAGCAGGATGAAATTTTCGCTAGTTGAACACAGACTTCAGAAGCTACACACATGACAAAGATCATAGCTTAGCACTGAAGGAGTTCTCCAGATCAGAGTCAACATACAACATTTGAGAGAAAAATTTTCATTCTTATTTTCTTTCTTTTTCTTATTTTTTTGTAGAAATGTTGGAATTTTAAAAAGTTACTGAATGACTGAAGAGATAACAATAGATTCAGAAACCACACACATCAAATCATTGCAAAAACAGTTTGTAAAAGTCGCCTAACAAGTGAACAGCTGTAATCCACAAGAAGCAATAAAAGCAAATCCCAGAAAAAGGAAAAAAAAAATCTTACTTTCAGAATTCCCATGTTATGAAATTCCAAACTCCCAATATTCAACAAGAAAAACCAAGAAGCAAGTAAAGCACTGTACAGTATAACTCTCTTTGGAAAAAGGTTGCTATCACTTGGATCAGAAGTGCTTCCCAAAGGCTTCTTGGGTCTCCAGCTTGCATTATTGGGAAGTGATAAAAAAAATAAAGAAGTTCAAGAGCTGAGGCCTCTAAGAGATCTTTGGGTTATTCAACGTGCCTTTGTAAGACCTTGGGGACCTTGGTCTCTTGCTTTCTCTCTTACTTCCTGGCCTACAGGTGAACAGTTTTGTTCTGCCACTTGCTTTTGCCTCTGTCCTGCTTGCCTAAAGCAAGAGGGCCAGCTGGTCATGGACTGAAACCTCTAAGACTATAAACCAAAATAATTTTTTTCCTCTTCATAAGTTGTCTGAAGTATTCATTATAGGGGTGGAAAGCTAATACAGAAATCACAGACATTAGACTAACAGAAAAAGACAAAACACCTGTCATAAATATGCTCAAAGATCTAAAGGAAACCTTGCAAAAACATTAAACTACAATAATGATGTATACACAAAAGATGTCTATTAATGGAGATAGAAATTATAAAAAGGAATAAGGTGAAAATCTATAAAGGTGCAGTAACAAATATAAATATACTAAGAATTCTAATATGCTACAGTATATCAAAGAAAGTGTGTTAATGTATCAGTTATTCAATATGATAGTTAACTTTGTGTTACTGAGGGAAAAACACCTGAGACAATAACTTTAAAAAGAGGGAAGATTGCCGGGTGTTGTGGCTCACGCCTGTAATCCCAGCACTCCGGAGGCAGAGACAGGAGGATTGCTGAGTTCGAGGTTTAGAGGGTACAGTACATAGATGTCCTGTCTTATTGATTTTGGGCCCATACCTTTCTATGGTAAAGAAAGCTGTTCATGTTATAGTGGCCAAGAAATAAAGAGAGAAAGATGCTGGTATTGCAATATCTTAGGTCACCAGTGACCTTTTCCTTTCACCAGAGCCTACCTTCTAAGGGTTTTATCACCTTCCAGTAGTGCATTGGGTGATGCCAAGCCTTCAACATACAATGTTTCAAAGAATTCAAGATCCAAACTGTAACAATCAGTCGTAGGAGCAGAAAGAATAAAGAAAATGAGCAAAGCCATTGATAAATTTAAAAAGTGGCATGATCCAATAAAAAGAAAATCCCAAAGTACTTTACCAAAAAATAAAAGAGACTAGTGCTGGAGATTTAGCCCAATGGTCCCAGTGCCTGCCTAGCACAAGGTCCCTGGTTAGATCCCTGGTAAGCACATACAACAGTACTGGGTGTGGTGGCTCACACCTGTCATCCTAGTACTCAGGAGGCAGAGGCAGGAGGATTGCTGAGTTTGAGGCTTGCCTGGGTTACATAGTGAACTCAGAGCCAACCTGAACTACAAAGTGAGACCGTCTCAAAAAAATGAAAAAAAAAAGAGATTAGGATTAATATATTAAAGTCACAGGTATAAGATCATACAGCTGTGTTTCTGTACACCAATAACAAAATCTGAAAAGGAAATTAAGAAAATAGAATCATTTACAAAAGCATTTAAAAATAATAAAAAGCCTAGGGAATAAATTCAACTAATGAGGTTAAAAACTTATATACCAAAACTACAAATCATAAGAAACGTAAGAAGTCCAAGCTAAGTAGAATAATATGCTGTGATCCTGAGTTTAGAGACTTATAAATGTCTCCAATTTTTGAGACTTATAAATGTCTCAGAATTTCTCAAAGCCATTGCTGAGAAGATCATTGTCCTCAGGCTATCATTGTATTTTGATTCCTACATAATAAACTGCAACCTAACTCAGTACAGTAACATACTGAAACCTAATTTTGGATCTAGTTTTGATAAATAGCCAGGACTCAGTCATTCACAAGGAGCTGAGCTTTAAAGAGTCTTGGAAGCCAACTGACTGGATGAACTCAAAATATGATAAATACCTACTTCTAATCCATCAAACTATTTCTCTGCTATGTCCATCTTCTGGCTATAGGTTCTTACTGCCCACAGCTCTTAGCTTTTCTGGTGTAGGTACTGAACAATGCTTGTATTGTTCTTAATCAAGTAAAGTCTGTTAGATTTAATTAGTCAAAATTTTCTTTTGATACCATCTGTAGATTCAGTGAGATCTCTACCAAAATGTCAATAACCTTTTCACAAAAGAAAAAAATCAGTGGGTTTTCTTTTGCTATTTTTTAAATTAAATTCTTTATTGGTACCTTCTATATACAGCTCACAGTCACACTCAACATTGGGGAATTTGTGCCAGTATATGACACAAGTTAATTCTCATTTTTGCTCATATCTCTACCCTCCCAGATCCCCCCACTCCCTATATTCTTGTTCTTTCTTTTCCTTTCCAAGTCATATTTACTCTTTGCCATTTTAAAAATGAAATAAAACATTTCATTCATACAAAAGAAATGCACACTGTTGGGTTTTGGGTGTTAACTTTTTTAAGATTTTATTTTATTTATTTTGGAATAAATTTTATTTTATCTTTCATTTCATTTCTTTCTCTGCCTCAGCTGCTCAGACTAGAACTTCCTACACAGTGTTGAGAAGCAGTGGTGAAAGGGAGCATCTTTTTTATCTTCTTCCTCATCTTAGTGGACTCTATATTTCAATGTTGAATATTAAATTATTTGTGGATTTAGGAAGTTTTCTTCTGTTCCTAAGTGTTTTATCAAGGAAGTCTGTTGGAATTTGTTAGTTTTTTTCCTGTGTCAATCGAGTTGATCATACGATTTGTTTCTTTCATTCTGGCCTTATAATGAATTACTTCAATAGCTTTTTATGTTAATCTATCCTTGCATTTTGAGGATATATCACACTTGGTCATACTGTATAATTCTTTAATATGCTTTTTGATTCAAATTCCTATTTGTTGAGGATTTTGAATCTATATTTAAAAGAGATACATGCCTCCAGTTTTCTTTCCTTATGATATCCTTTTTGTGGCTTTGCTATCAGGGTAAAAACCAGTCTCATGTAATTTGTCAAGAAGTATTCTGTTTAATTTTTGTGGAAGGGTTTCAGAAGGATCTGTGTTACCTTATAAATGTTTCAGAATTAGCCAGGCATGGTAGCTCACACCTGTAATCCTAGCACTCGGGAGGCAGAGGCAGGAGGATTGCTGAGTTTGAGGCTTGCCTGGGCTACATAGTGAGCTCACGGCCAGCCTGAAGTACAAAGTGAGACCCTGTCTCAAAAAATAAATAAATAAATAAACAAAGAAAATAAATGTTTGAGAATTCACTAGCAAAGTTGATTGGTCCTGAACTTTTGTTAGATTATTTAAATATATTTTAAAAGTTAAATATATTTTAATTGATTCAGTTTCTTTGTTATATATTTGTTCATATTTATTTTTTCTCATTTTTTGTAATTTGCATGTTTCTGGGAATTTGT
>PVIC010013457.1:7978-37918 GCA_004025085.1 Thryonomys swinderianus
TCAGAACCTTGCGCTTGCGAGGCAGGCGCTGGAACCACTGAGCTAACCCTCCGGCCCAATGGAGAACAAATTTTTGGGAAGCAAAGGTTATATACTTTGAAATAGGGATATGACACTGGTGATCTTGATAAATTGTAAGATTCAGCAAATATTTTTCAATGCAATCAAAAAAGATTTGCTAATGGATTGGATATGGGTTATAAAAGCAAGAAAAGAGTTAAGAAAATTCCAAGATTTTGTCAGTGCATAGAAAGACTCTTGGAAATGCATATTTTTAGGTTGGTATGAAGCCAGATATTCAGTATCAGAATGTTAAGTTTTAGATACTCAGATCCTTATTGGAGTGAAGATGTTCACAGTGAAATTGAATAGATGGAACTTGAGATATGGTAGAGAAGTTGGGACTAGAGATATAGATTCTAATTTCATGAACAGGTAAATGATATTGAAAATTATGGTCCTGGATGAGATTCCTTGGAGAATAAATATAGATTAGAAATAAAAGGCATAAGGACTAAGAATTGTGAAGTACTTAAAAGTTAAAAGATCAAGAAGATGCTTTTACAAGGCAGGAAAAGTAAAAAAGAAATGTCCTGAGTCAGAGATGTAATGATAAGTATTTAATGAATAGCTGTTTAAAACTAAAATCCTTGATTTGTAGTGCTTGCCATTTCTTTTGATGTAAATATTTTTCAATGTCAAGATCAAACTACTATTTATTCAATGACAGACTTGCAAATTTTCAAAAAAATTCACAGTGGGCTCTTGCAAAGTGGGCTCCAGTATACCACTGTGTGGGACTAAGCAAGGAATGTCCAGGAAGATGGTCTTGTAAGTTATGTCAGTTTGTACTGAGAGAGGGAATGAGAAAAAGATTTAAGAAGGGATCACTGGATTGGCAAAATGAAAATCAATCAGTGAACATGATCAACAAATATAACCAGTGAAAAAATGCGATGAGTTTTTTTTTTAACCACTTTAATGGGAAATAACCAATGTTGCTTAGTAAGATGGTCAGCTAAGGTTAAAATTTCTCTCTGCAAAAGCAGTATTTCAGGAGTGAAACACTAATAACATAAAGAGCAAGGAAAAGAGAATTCTGCAGAAAATGAAAAGCCATCCAAAGGAGAATGAGTTTGGTGGCTCTGGGAGCTAAAGGAGACCTGTGCGGCATAAGTGTGGTGAGCAAATTAGGGCACGGCAGGAGATGAGCTAAGAGATACAAACAAGATGCTAGTGCTCCATGGAGGTCACCAAGCAATCTCCATTCGTCTGCATTAAATGGGACCATGCAGAAGACCTTCACACAGGAGGGCCTCATGGTCAGAGTGGGTGTTTACAGAAGATTGCTGACTAATTGGTGAAGAACACATTAGAGATTGGGGAGGAATAAGCAAGTTTGGAGCCCCAGTGAGGGAAGTATTGTAAGTATCCAGATGAGAGAAGAGTGGTGTAGTGTAAGGTGGTGATAGGGAAGAAAGGGAGGGCAGGGGCTGGGGATGTAGCTCAAGTGGTATCACACCAACCTTAGATGCACAAGGGCCTGACTTCGATCCCTAGTACTGCCAAAAAAAAAAAAGGACTATTTTAAAAGCTGTAGTTGACAGTATTTGCTGAGTTTAGAAGGAAGCAGTACAGTAAGTGATGTTTAGATTTGTGCCCTAAAAACTGGTTGTATCATTGACTGAATCAGGACTGGTGAAGCGGAGAAGCACATATTTGATGTTCTGTGTATCAAATGCATTTAAATGTGGTGGAGCCAAAGATGATATAGTCAGCTTCCCCAGTGCTAGGAAAAGATTACCTGACACCCACAATTTAAAGGAGGAAGGCCTAAGGATTACAATTTCAGAGGATCGAGTCTATTTAATGACAGGAGAGGGTGGGTTCAGAGTCAGAAAGGTTTAGTGGTTGGGTGACAGAAAGAACATCCTGCTGTGCTATGACTTATGATTTATCTGTGAAATATGAGTCAAAAATCATCAACCTAAAGTGGTTGACAAGTATGAAAAGCAATAAAAATGAATCTATGAGTAAGATAAACTTAATAGAGAAACAGCAGGATTATAGCATGTTAGTAAATGTCTACTGTAGGCTGATGGTCAAAGTGGCCATATTTTAAAGTGACACTAATGATATCAATTTATGTGCTTTTGATAATGATATTAGTTATGTGCTTTTCTCAGTAACTTTCATTATGATATATAACTAGAAATTTAAATGATGTCCTAAATGTACATATCAAAATGTACATACCTAGATGCTTAAATGAGTAAAAATTATCAAGTTTTATTTTACCAGCCCTTACTAAGGGACTCTAAATGTTCTAAGACATTAAAGATGCAAACCCAAAAATTCTACTCCTTTCTGTGAAAAACCCACAATACAGCACCCTGAAGATATTTGCAGATAATTATAATCCACTGCTATCAGCATTTGAGAGCATGTGGTCAAACTCATGTAAATGTAGGTTTATGTTGTGTATATGAGTTTGAATCATTCATAACAACCCCATGGTATTTATTTTCATCATCACACAGTGGAGCAGCATTATCTGATAATTCATCAATTCTAAAATATAAGCTAGAATTACTGGTGTTCTATTCCCTTCACACATTAATGTTGAATATATTCATTTAAAATATTTGTCAATACATTCTGATAGCTGGTAACTTTCAAAAGTAAAACACATATGTCTTACAAATTTAAATTCTGCATCCATGTATATGTGCATACATTACACTTTGACAATATATGAAAGATACTGTGCTGATGACTTAACATCCATTATCTCATTCAAATGCTATACCCATGAAAAGCAGATGGCATTATTACCAACTTTTCCACATGAAGAAATTGAGTCTAAGTAGATTAATTGCTGGAGATCGTGGCTTGTACCTGATGAAACTCAATGAGGCTTTCATCCAGCCTCTTTTTAAGAGGTGCTCCTCTAATTCTATTTTTGTAAATATTTTATATTATCTTTAATATTTTAACTTTTAAAAATTAGTTTTATTGCTACTGTGATGTACATAATGATCACATTTATCATATGGAATTTATTCTTTTTTCTCCACTCCTCTCTTCAACCTCTCTTCCCCTTCTTATTTACAAAAAGCTTTGCTTCCATTTTCCTTTCTGTTCTCTTTTTTCTTTTCTATTCTTTCTTCTCCCTCTTCCCCTTCCCATTTGAATATTTCTTTCAGTTTCTCGGTATCATACATTTGGTCCTTATTTACCCCTTTGGTTTCTCACACCAGAGAAACAGTGGTGTGAGGTTTTCTAATATTCTAACATCATGACTTGTGCTAAGATGCCACTATCACCATCATTCCATGCCAAGAAAGGCAGAGCATTTTTGTACATCTAAGAATGCTGAGCCTTTAAGTCTTTCCAACTAACTTCTGTTGTACTGTTCATCCTCATCAGGTTGATTTTATTGTGTACTTACTGTCCTTTAGCATTTCTGAGTTCAGCCATCCTGCTTTAACCCTTCATTTATCTCCAGCTCTTGGGTCAGTCTGGGACAGAATTGGAGCTCAAAAATACCTGTTTGCTGGGCATGGTGGCTCACGCCTGTAATCCCAGCACTTGGGAGGCAGAGGCAGGAGGATTGCTGAGTTCGCGGCTTGCCTAGGCTACATAGTGAGCTCAGAGCCAGCCTGAACTACAAAGCGAGACCCTGTCTCAAAAAGGAAAAAAAAAATACCTGTTTACCTGAACCAAAGTTTGGATATAATATCCTGAGCAGTTTCTTAAAAGACACTGCATGAGAATGGTCATGGCTGTAGTGTGGTATAGAGTTTTCTTTCATGAATATTTGAATTAGGCCTTTGTGAGCAGCGATGGTCAAGAACAGAGAGACAGTGTCTTCCATTTTTATCTACAGTAGATGATGCCACATGCTAGCACTGTACTTGCACTTATAATGTATTTTCTTCCTAGACCTAATACAAGATTTAAATGGGAAAATATTTATATGGATTGTAAAATAGCCCAGAAATTTGTTCACTATGAAGAACATGTTATGTATTAATACTACAATTCTGTTACACAATCTGTTTGATGTCCAGAATTATGTCTTGTTAAAATTTGTATCCCTGACAACAAATCTAAGTCCAACATAGGTATCAAGGAAGTGACAGCATTTTTCTTTATTTTTGATGTACAAATAGATTTTTTTTCTAGTCATGTATTCAAATCAGAGATATTCTGCAAGAGCTAATTACAAAGTACAGGTTTATATTTTTAGTTATTAATCGCATACATTTTTTTTCACACAGCCACTTGTAAATGACAGTGCAAGTAGTCATTCTCATTATAAACTAATTTGAAAGGTAATTTTCCAATTATTGAGCGTACACCAATGTAAGTGTGTTATTGTGATAAAGTAATTAAAATACCTGTTGACAATTTTGGAATGAGAACAAAGAATTTTGTAGTGGCAAGACCTGATAAAAAAATCTGATGGAATAAACTAGAAAAATTGACAAGCACAATTTGCCATACAAGAACAATTTGTTACTGATGATGAAATTCAGAAGTAACCAGAATACAAGTTGCAAAATTCATAGTGAATGCCTGTAGGGTAAAATTAATTTCTTTATATCACAGTTTAAAGGCAAACAAAAGGAAATTGCTTATGCCAGATGGGATAGGAAAGGCACTGTGAATAACGATGAGCACCTTCTTTTCTGCTTACAAATATTTGAATGAAGATGATACCAGCGTGTCTGATTAATAGAAAAACAGCATTGATGGTTGCACCCCTATTAGGGATTTTCTCATTCTTTCTAAATGGACTTTGTCAACACAACAAAGTACTTTAAGCAATTTATTAAGCATGACACTTAATCTCACAGCATTATTTATGCTCCTTCAATAACTGTTTCAGGCAAAACAGGAAAAGATAATGGATAGTGCACTGGATGTAGTCAGAAAACCACTGTGTTTAGGCTTTAGCACCGGCAGAAGGAGTCTGGGCAGGTCACCATGTCCCTTAGGGACAGTTTTCTTCATTAAAAATAAAAACAGTGATAGCTTTCCATCTATCCATCAGTTCTTTCAAGGAATTAATGAAGATATTTCTTGTAAAACATAAAACATATATGTATAAACTTTATTTTCTTGTTGTTTCTGGAAATTATCTCTAATCCTGTGCTTTATTTTTGTCAGATCTGTTGGTTCACAGCTGCTGGCTTCCTTCGTATAATCTCAGGCATTTCTATGCATAACATAGCAAACCTAATCATGGAGGATGTGTTTTATGATGATCTCTCTTTGCTCTGAGGACCTGGAATAGTCAGTACTTACCATGCCTCTATTTATCTTTATGTCCACATGCCCTTTCCACTTGGCTGTAACATAAACTTTTGAATATTAACATAATTTGGAGAGTACTACTAATAACAGCTAACACTTATTGTTTATTATATGCCAGTCTCTGTGCTGAACATTTTAAATCAACAATAAAATTTACCTAGACATAGAAAATTTATCAGATTTTTCAGTAAAGCCACATCAGGCATCTGTTACATGATATATGTTAGCATTTTTTACCTAGCATCTCCAACAATTCAACAAATGAGAGAACAAAAGATACAGAAATTCAAATTTATACAGTATAAACATTTATCTTACTATTTAATTCAATGAACTTGTAGTAGAGTATAAGAATAAGATGGGACAGTTAAATTTGTCCCTTTCCCAGATCATTTCATTTGTTTTTGCACAGAGTAAGCATCCAGCTGTGGAGAATATAATGTGTAAAGACATGTATTTGGGACAGAAGGTAGACTATATATGCAGGTTAAACTAAAGAAAGGTTTGATTTTGGAGGGAGAAAAACAGTTGTATCAGACCTCCTATGAGAGGGCATTATCACTAAAGTACTTATCACTAAAGTACAAGTTTACACTTTTTGCCAGTCCATTCATTCATTCACTCATTTATTTTGCACTACCGGGGATTGAACTTGGGCCCTTGTGCATCCAAGGTTGGTATGGTACCACTTGAGCTAAATCCTCAGCCCCTTTTTTATCAATCTTAGTCACCGTCAGCACCAGTGTATCTATCCGCTGGCCTAGAAAACAGATTATAACACAAATCATCAGGTCAGATTCTCTTTGTTATAACCGCCATACACTAATGGCTATTATTTAGTGAATATGTACAGTGTATGATTGTATGAGTTGTTACAATAAATAATTATATATATTTTGGTAAATTATTACTATCTCAAAGTTTTCCCATGCCTACTAGCTGAGCTGATTAAAACCTTCCTATAGGACTGACTGTTTTTGGATTTCCCCAAGATATAAGCAAGACTTAAAAATCTGGCCTCAATAAAGCTTCTAAGACTTAAGACTTACCCCAAGCTTCTTTGTGTTCTGTCTGCTTTGATCAAAGAGCTGACCTTTCCACCAACCAGACAGAAAATTCTCTTCTTTTGGACTCTTCATTATCCCTTTGTTCACTGTAGCTCTTTGCTTCTTTCTTCTCAACTGGGTTCACCCATTTTGAGTTATATACTACCATATGCTTCTGTGTACCTTCCGTTTTATTAAGGATAGTAAAAGCATCAAGTCATGTCCCCTGTGAAGTATCTCTGTCCAGGCCTCACCTCCTAACAGCATATTCAGCTGTGAACTCATCAATGAACTGTTGCACTAAAAAGTAGAGTATCCTCATGATGCAGTGGCTTCTAAAATCCCTATCTCTTGAATATAAGAATTTTGGGGGCCCATTTTAGATCTAAATCCATCTGAAATCTCCTTCTGTACCTGTCACACAATTGAAACTGTCCTCACAGTGTTTACTAATAATTTTCTAATTGCAAACTCAGCATTCTACTTTCAGTCTGCCAAGGCTTGGATGTCAAGTGTCACACAGGCCCAGGTCTTAGAGGTTTGGTCCCCACCTTGCTGTTTTCGGGAGGTGGCAGAAACTAAAAGGTGGTTATGGTGGAGTGAGTAATGAGGATAAAGAAAAAATGTGATGGTAATAAAAAAAAGAGGGAAATAAAGTTTATATATTTAGAGGGTGGAGGGTTGTAGGGTGGGTAAGGGAATAGGAAAAAATGAGAAATTGTGTCATAACTGGTACAAATTCCCAATATTGAGTGTGATCACAATGTGTATATACAATGTACCAATAAAGATAAAAATCTAAAAAAAAAGAAACTAAAAGGTGGGCCTGGTGGGAGGTCCCAAAGCCCCTGGAGTTGTGGCCTTGAAGGGAATAGTGAGGACACACTGCCTTTCCATATCTCTCATTTTGTTTTCTGGCCTTGAAGTGAGCTCCTTCACTGGGGTGTGCTGCTTCATTAGAAACCCAAATTGACAGAGCCTATGTTTCATGGGTTAAAGATGTCAAAACTGAGATCAAAAGAAAGTCTTTTCCATTTATAACTTGTATCTCAAGTGAGTGTTACAATAATAGAAATCTGACTGAAGCAGACTCTATGTTGTTTACACTTTCAGCAGCACATAAGAGTGTTGGCTATTTCAGCTTACACATAGTTCTGTCCTCTCTTGGCTTTGGGGGTCACTAGTCTAGCAAATTTTTACTTTGTATATTTTCACCAGTCTTTCTCAGTCTCCTGTAATTTTCAAGCCCTAACTATTGGTCTTCTTCATGACTTTGTCTTCATCTTTTAGACTATGTGTTCACCATGTATGATTCAATCTAAATTTTGGTCATTAAATGCCTCCATGTGCTGATGACTTTCTAGTATGTATTTTTCCTTTTTATGTTCCATTTGTATGAATCCTTTGATTTATGCCTTTTGTTTTAATTTTTCTCTATTGCATTTTAAAAATGTCAAGTGTTTCATAGATACCTACTACTCTTTCCCCTAACCCTTTAATTCATATCTATCTACCTCTCCATCCATCTTTGCTGAATGATTTATCTTCTCATAAATTTGTACACTATAATTTTTCATCTTTTTCAAAAAATGGCAGCATCTTCCCATCTTTGGAAACAAGACTCTTAGACCCATGCTGTAATTTCATATTGTACTCATCTCCTTCCTTTTCACATAATTCACTCTAATAACATAGAATTATTGCTTATATGTTATACTATCTCATACCTGTAATACGTAGAATATTCCGAGATCACCTTGTTGACTTCTGTCAGCCGTTTTCAGCATTTTTAGTGTCAGTCAATAATTATTATCTCCAGAGTGACTTGTTACTATGGAAGATCTGTTAAAACTCCCAGTAGATTTTAGGATGAAGGGAACATGAGGACCTTCACGATCTGGACTCTGCTTACCTTTCTGTCATTATCACCCATTGCTTCTCCCAGTGACATCACCACACACTCATTAGGTATCCTATTCTTACATGTAATTTCCACAGAAAGCTCACAAGTTATCCTAATTGTGTTTTGTCTTTTCCAAGAGATTCATCTAACCATATCTGTTTTTGTTGCATGCTGAATAGGACTATTTTACTACATAATATTTTTAGAACTTAATCATCTGTTGTTGCCATCTCTATTTCAAAAAATTACATATGATTTCCTAGTCTCTTCAAATAGATTATAAAGCCTTGGAAAACATGAATTGCATATTACATTTAATTTGCCATTGCCTACAGGACCTAGTGTAGTTTTAGGAGGCACTTAAAAGCATTTGTTGAATGAATACTTAAATAGTTGAATAAGACATCTAAATGTTTTCTTTGAAATACACCTCTAACTTTGTGAATTGTTAGTCACCATTTCCTTCTAGTGAATAAATTTAAGTATATAAATTCTACCTAAACAGCCAGGCGTGTTGGCTCACGCCTGTAATCCCAGCACTTGGGAGAAAGAGGCAGGAGGATTGCTGAGTTCGAGGCTTGCCTGGGCTACATAGTGAGTTCAGGGCCAGCCTGATCTACAAAGCAAGACCCTGTCTCAAAAAAAAAAAAAAAAAAAAAAACCTACCTAAACAGAAGAACATTTAATGTGTAAGAGATTTCATTATTTATTACTAATTAATTTTTTAAACCACAAATAGCCCTGAGATAAAGACATTTGAAGATGTTGGAAGAGCTAAGGACTTGGAAAGTTTAATTCATTTTAATGGTCTGGTACTTTTTAGATATTATTTTGTAATTATTAGTGAATGCAGCAATTCATTTAGTCATAAAATATTACTAAATACATTAGCAAACTAAACATGTGGGAGGTTCTAGGGAATATGAGAGTTAGCAAAAATAGTCTCTATTACAACTCTGGTGGAGGAAGCATATTTAATGTTTAGTCAAATCATACAAACAAATGTAAACTGCAGATATTTTAAGCATTAGGGTGGAAATGAACATAATGCAATAATCAGTCATAAGAGAGATTTAAACCCAGTGTTGTACAGAGAGAAGTGGTGCATGACAACTTAGCCTCTCTAGCATGGAAAGAAATCACTCTAAAACCCTATAGAATGCTTCTGTAGCAGTTAGTAAAATAATATGTAAATGGGCCTTGAAATTCCATTGAATTTGTGCCTTCATATACATCATGCTTTCTTCTTTTCTAAATGATAGTAGGGCTGTCTTATAAGTACAAGTCACAGAGCCTCAAAATTCTTTGCTCATTGAAAAATACTTTGCTGTTTTATTTTTAATGTACTGCTTGTGGCTTTCAAATATTTAGTTTTTGACTTCACACTTTCAGTCTTGCTGATGTGTATTCCAAATCACTATCAAGTATATTTTTATTGGGTGAATCAGCAGAAGGCTCATACTTTGTGTCAGTCAGCCTTCTGTCACTGTAACAAATACTCAAGAAAGTCAACTTGTAAAAGCAAGTTTGTTCAGCTCAAAGTTTTAGATTTGAGTTCATGACTGGTGGCGTCTGGCTTTGGATGAAGAAACACATGACAGAGGAAGTGTATAGCAGAGCAAAGCTTTCCATATCATGCTCAGGAAGCGAAAAAATGAAAACATGTTCGTAGTGACCTAAATCTCCCACTAGGACCCACCTTTAAAAGTACTACAACCTCTTTTTTTTTTTTTTAACAGTGCAATCAAATTTACTTAAAAGATACAATGACCAGAAACTTAAATGTATAAAGGCAAAGAATTAAATCTCACACTAGCTCTCCCCCCAGATATTTGCATGCCTAATTTCCAGGTGCCTTTTAAATCTCTGTACCACTGTTACATTTAAATGAGGCCTACTCTGCCTGCATTAATTTTTTCATTTGTATATATTTGTAGTATATAATGATTACATTGATTGTAGGGAATTGGTACATGATATAACACAACTCAATTGTTTTATTTCTTTCCTTCCACCCTTTCTTTTTTGAAAGCATGAAATTCATTTACTTATCTTATAAATTCTTGTCTTGTTGGTGAGACAAAATCCCTAACATCCAAAGTTAAAAAGGGGAGTGTTTATTTATTGAATTTTTATTGCATATTTTATATACACATCATGATTCTCTCAATATTGAGAATTTGTACTAGTGTATGACATAAGTTAATTCTCATTTTTACCCATTCCCCTGCCTACCTTACAACCCTCTCCCCTGCATCCAAACAAATGAAATATCTAGGAATCAATGTAACAAAGGAGGTGAAAGATCTTTACTCTGAAAACTACCACCTCTTAATAGGAACACCTGATGATGGGTCAGTACTTTACCATATGGGCCTGTGAGAGACAATTAACGTCCAACTACTGCTGTATCTCATCCTAGAAAATTCATGGTTCTGAAAATAAGATGGTTATCTGATACCACCATCTCGCTAGCATATCCTCTCAGCTGGAGATTCTTGGGCATCTTCCTCTGTAATCTCACCTCCTAGTCACTATACTCTGATGGTGAGAGTTGCTGGACTTTTTAAATAGTAGCGCAAGGCTTTAAAGAGTAATGTCCTTGGGGAGGAAGAAAGCCAAGGAATAGCACCTTTTTTTTTTTTTTTTGAGACAGGGTCTCACTTTTGTAGTTCAGGCTGGCTCTGAACTCACTATGTAGTCCAGGCAAGCCTCGAACTCAGCAATCCTCCTGCCTCTGCCTGCCGAGTGCTGGGATGACAGGAGTGAACCACCAGGCCCGGCACTGTGGTATGTGGTATTGATTGCTGGTGGGTGTGAGTCTCCACACCCAGCATTGTATGTGGTTACTGGGGATCGAACGCAGGACCTTGCGCTTGTGAGGCAGGCGCCAGAATCACTGAGCTAACCCTCCGGCCCAGAAATAGCACCTTTTATAACCTAGACCTATAAGTCACACAGGACTCTATTCATCAGATGTTTATCATTTGGTGAAATAGTATATGTCTCCCCTCCAAATACTAACTGGGCCCAACTCTTCTTGGCTTCCAAGATCAGATGTGATCGGGCTTATTCAGCATGGTATGGCCATAGTTAATATTATATAATTTTTCATGAGTTTATTAACACAACTTGTTCTTTGAATTTTAAAGAAGAATATGAGTTATAGATGATATTTCCTTGAAGTATTTTTATATGTAATGTCCTATGCAAGAATAGCAGTTTAACTACATTTAATATTATATTTAACAATTCATCATTACTGAAAGAATACACAAAATTTGAATGCCCTATGTAATTACCAATACTTTAGAGTCTAAATTAGAATCGTGGAGAGAATAAAATGCTAATGATACAATAATATTTACTACACAGACACAATAAACTATTTTAATAAAGCCTGCAATGGCATCAAAATAAATGTTAAAAACTCAATTCTTGGGGCCAGAGATTTAGCTCAGTGGTTCCGTGTCTGCTTTCCAAGTGCAAGGTCCTGAGTTCGATTCCTGGTAACCACATGCAATGCTGAGCGTGGTGACTCATGCCCACCAGCAATCAATACCACATACCACAGTGCCAGGTGTGGTGGCTCATGCCTATAATCCCAGCACTCAGGAGGCAGAGACAGGAGGATTGCTGAGTTTGAGGCTTGCCTGGGCTACACAGTGAGCTCAGGGCCATCCTGAACTACAAAACGAGATCCTATCTCACAAACAAACAAAAACAAAAAAAAATCCACCTCAGTTCTTGCTCACATCTAAAGAAATTTAAACTTTCATAATTAAATGGACTATGACTACCAAAATATTATTTGATACTAATCAGACTAACAAAAATCACAATATTCAGAGCTAGAAAATACTACTTTCTTACAAAAAATAGTTGCTATAGTCCCAGAAAAATGGTAGATTTGGTGAAAATAAGAATTGTGCACAAAAAATGTGTTTTTCTTTTAACTTAGTAATGAGAACTCTAATTTTTAGCTTGGGGAAAGAACTTGTTATTTTTGGCCTCTGTTACATTTAGACTTGGCATGAGACTTAAAAGAGTGCAGTTTCAGGGAAATTTGATTTCTGAAAGAAAGCAAGCTTTCTCAAAATGTCTTTTCTTTCTCACAAGGAGTTGTAGAATATGGACTTGGTGAAGGAGTTTATGGGAAACTCTAGCAATATGACAAAATCAACTGGAGTCCCCAGTAGTTCCAAGACCACCATGCTAGAAGTGTCCCACTTTCCTGAGCTTTATACATGAGCAAAATCTCTTGTTCTGAGTTACTGTTTTGTTTCTTTTATCTCAGCAAGAACTATTTCTAATTGGTGAAGTTTATTTATAAGCTTATGGTTCCTTCTTGTTCTCTTCCACTTGTTTGTTTCTCTCTTCTATCTTTACCTCTCTCTCATCTTATTTTACTCACTGTTTTTGTTTTTCCCTGGGTTTTTCTTTTCTCACTCCTTACTTAACATCAGTTTTTCGTTGGGTCATTCCACAGCAATAAGAGTTCAAAGATATATGCTTGTGTTCCTTGTTCTTTTTAAAGTCACTGAGTATAGTATTTAGCATTTGCTTTTCTTCATTAACAAACACAAAAATATCCTGTCACATGAATTTTCTTTTTGTTTGCTTATTGAAGGCTTTATCCTCGAGTGAGTTTGTGTTCTATGATTGACCAGTGTTTTTCCATCCTGCTAAAGGTCAAAGAAAGGTTATGTTTATCCCCTTACACATTTCAACAAATCAATGGTTTCTTAAATTTATAATTGAATACCCTTCTGCCTTAAGAGTCCGTTCTGGAGTGTGGAACTCTTAAATGTGAGTCATGATATGGAAATGGGAAATCTAGTCAAAAAATATAAACTTCTCCACAGATGGGATTTGTGCCTTCATTTTTATAAATTCATTATTGTTTCCAAAAATTTTTATTAAGACTGACTCTTTGATCTTTGTCACATATCATAGATTTTCAATAAAAAGTCGCTGGAAGAAAATTTTAATTATAATTTTGACTACATTAAATTGTCATTTTAAAATATTCAAACTAGAGTACTTAACATCCAGCCCCCTGAGAACTTAGCCATTATTCTAGAAATAGCCCTTATTCCTGTATAGCCTCTTTAGGACAAGACCTGTAGTCAGGTGATGCACTAGACCAAATTGTATAGGGACCTCTTTATAGAACAGGATTTTATGCTCTCTTAAACAACTATTATTTTTCCTTTGATAATTCATTTGGTACATATTCTCATTTAATATTTTTTGAGATGTGAGTAAAACTCTTGATCTCTTTAGAGAAAATTCAAACACTTTGTGCATTATTCTACAAGGTTTGCTTTAAGATAGTTATGAGTTTTGGTTTGAAAGGAGTCTGGCTATGGTTGAGAAATCTGCTTAGTTGTATAAAATGACTCTAGATTCTGGTTTATGTACATATGAGTGTGTATGTGTGTATCTCTCTAATCATTTAGCCATTAAATTTATTACAGAAACTTTCACACTAACTATTTCTTTTGTGCATTTCAGGACAAACTAGCTAATCTAAATTAGCTTTAATTTAGATTAAATTGATTTGAAATCCATTTAAATAGACATTTTAAAAAGCAAAATAGCAACTGTATGCTGTTTTGAAAGTTAAATAAAGTACAACATGCCATAAAATACAAGATAAGCTTTATAAAGGATCATCCTTATCTCTAGTGTTTATGTGATACCTAAAATATTGGGACATCTACTCCAAATTTTTGTTTTTGGAAAAACATAGGGAAACACCCTCAGATAATATTTAAAACCTTACATCAGTGATGGCGAACCTTTTAGAGACTGAGTGCCCGACCTGAAACTCACTTACTTATTGCAAAGTGCCAGCAGTGCAATTATACCTGAACATTTGATGCTCTGGTGTTGGATGCTGTGCTTTCTATGAATAAAAAGTGGAATGTAAGAACAAAAACATAACAAAAACTGACACAAAACTCCTAGGATATAAATTTTTTGTAAGATTATAGGTTGGTTATCAAGAAAATCTCCTTTAAAACAAAAATTAGCATACTGTCTACTGATAGATGAACAATTATCATTGGTCACAATCTCAGATCCTGATGATACTCAGATTTTTTTAAAAAAGTTTGATTTGTCCCTTAGAGGGAAGAGGTAAAAGAGGAGCCACAAAGAAGTATGAAAGCATGTCCTAAAATTTCCTCTTCCAAAGAGTAGATTTTGACCCCTTCTGATTACCTTTGTAGAGGCCATGTTATCACAGTCATTTTGTGTTTAGTTTGTTTCAGAACTTCTGTCCATGTCTTCTCACATTCTTTTTCTTCTATCAGCATATACAGTTTATTCTATACATAGTAGCCACTGCAGCATTTCAAAAATGCAGATCAGATTAGACAAGTGCCTTGTTTAAACCTTCCCTTTGTCTGGGTTTTCAGTTTAATCTTGTGTTGTTTGTGGTGCTTCTGTAAGGCTCTTCTTTTCTATTCAACTCTCTCTTACCTCGAGACACCAATTATTGAGGTTTTTTGTGCCTACAGTCTTCTCTATCTCTTCACCTGACTGGCTCCTTTCATCCTTTGAAACTCAGTATGCTGTTTCTTCACAGACACCTTTTTGAGCTATTTTGTTACTTTTTCTAATGGCATACATTATTTTCTGTGAGAAAACAAAGTTTCAGAGTCAGAATCATGAGAGCTAAGTGCATTTTTTGGGCTCACTTCTAAGCTTACAAATTCCGATATATCTTTCTATTTATTCTTGTAGTCTGGTTTGATACAGACAGGATGCACCTTTAACTAACTTATATCATGGTTCCTTTTCCTGTGTCACCCTAAATGCTAAGGACTCTTTGTTAAACTTGTAATTTTATTCTAGAATGTTCTTTCATTAGATAGAAAATTTATTTTGTTATTTAATAGTTCTTCCCTGATTATATTTTTGGAATATTCTTAGTCATATCTCTCAGGTAATTTGTTCTTCTAAGAAAGTATCTATTTCTCAGGTTCAAAGCAATTGAGAAATTTAAAGGGCAGTGAAAATCTCATAAAATTGAGAGCAAAGTAGATAAATGTGGGTAAAATATTATGATCCAGTTTATTCAAATTTATTTGTCTACATTTCACATCATACACAAAAGGATTTAAAGTAGTCTGAGCTAATAACTAATGCTATAAAATCATCACAAAATGCAAAACAAAAGAATTTGAGGAGTGGAAATAAAAGACAGATGTGACTACAACAGGTCCCTAGTGCATTTCCTATACTTGTAGTCTATAGTAATTCTGAGGTTTCTGGCAGAAAGGTGAAAATAGACACTCAGTATGTTATATAGCTCTTGTGATCAGAGACAAGAAACAAAATTTTGTGATTGCAGAGACTAAAGTTTTTTGTATCTGCACAAATTTCATATTGTTGCCCCTTATGATGACTTTCTTGTTGAGATAAAAAATTTTAAAAACCCATAAAGCTATTCATAAAACAATAAAAACAATAATTAATAAAAATAATGAAGTGGCATCAATTCTATGGGAAGCAAAGCCAGAACTTCAAAATATATCAGTTGCTACAAGGATTCATTTTTCCAAATCACACAGTAAAACCTTCATATGTTGTGCCTTGTGGCAGTAAACTTCTGACCACCACTGAGCAATTCCTGAGCATGCAGCGAGAGTGCTTAATAAATGCTGAGCTGAGTTTTCAAAGTGTCCACGTTCCTTCTGCATTGTAAATGTTGCATTTTCAAAAGTTGCTATCTAATAATCTGGTTTCTCATTGTACTTAGTCTGATTCAGTATTGATTGAGCTTTTGGCTTTTCTGAGCTCGCCACTCTTTTTTTTTGTCAGGTGAAGGTGATTGCCTCCATTTCTGTGCCTTTCCCTGTGAAATGTATCACTTTCGAAATGCTGCCTGAACCAATTTCTTAGCATTTGGAGGCAGAGTAAAGGTATGCGATGATGAAAAAGGGATCATACACAACACAATTTTTCCGGCTCCAACGAGAGCCTGTGGATTTATAGATTTTAGATGGAGAAAACCAATACACGAAATTTTCTACAGAAAAATTATACCTGCAGCCATGAAGGAATTCAGTTGCTGTTTTGGTAATCCATGACCAGAAATTACATAAATCTCTCCATTCAACTTCTGGTCTTCTGTATTGAAATAAGAAAAGGATAAAAAGCATAGCAGTATCTTTAGTTGTAGGATTGTTGAATTTAAAATTTGCACACTCAGATTTTAACAATTTCTTTAAATATTTATGTGTTCTCAGACAAATAACTTGATTACTGTAAGCCTCTCCTTTGACAAAAAAAAAAAAAAAAAAACTGAAAGGACTGACCTGTCCCAGGAATCCTCAATCTTTTTTTTTTTTTTTTTTGGGACAGGGTCTCGCTTTGTAGTTCAGGCTGGCTCTGAGCTCACTATGTAGCCCAGGCAAGCCTGGAACTCAGCAATCCTCCTGTCTCTGCCTCCCGAGGGCTGGAATGACAGGCATGAGCCACCACGCCCGGTACTGTGGTATGTGATGCTGATTGCTGGTTGATTGCTAGTGCTTGTGAGTCACCACACCCAGCATTATATGTGGTTACCGGTTACTGGGATCGAACTCAGGACCTTGCGCTTGCGAGGCAGGCGCCAGAACCACTGAGCTAAATCTCCGGCCCCCAGAAGTCCTCAATCTTATCAGGTTTAACATTCCCTTTTTAAGGAACATTTCTAATGTTTCCTTTAATATCTGCAATGAAATTCATGCATATTCTAATGTTCTACAAATATATTAGCAAAATAAGAATTATATCCCAACTGTAAGTGATTATAGTTTCAGTAGGTAAGAATTAACTTATGACTCTATAAAAGCATATCTTAAAGTATTGACTTGGTCAGGTCAGATAGTTGCATTTTCTGAAAGTTTTTGGACATAGTAGACATCAGGTTATTAGAAAATGCTTTATAGAAGTCTATGAAAATAAGACTGCACATTTAACTAAGAAAAAACATTGGCAAAAGCAGATTAGATTTCTGTATGGCAGGAATAGGAGGGAGATAAACTTAATTGAAAGAGACTAATATACTGAGACAAAGGGAGATGTGGAAGGGGATAACAATGGAAGATTATAGTAGAATTGCAAATAAGCTGATAATAATTTTTTTTTTTTTTGAGACAGGGTCTCGCTTTTGTAGTTCAGGCTGGCCCTGAGCTCACTACGTAGCCCAGGCAAGCCTCAAATTTGGCAATCCTCCTGCCTCTGCCTCCTGAGAGCTGGGATTACAGGCGTAAGCCACCACGCCTGGCTGAGTCATAGTTTTTAAGAGCAGGGTTAAATAATTATTTTGTAATATGGGAAAGAGACCTGATATAAACATGTACTATTTTGAAATCTTAATGTGGGTCCCTACTGCCTACAAGAGTCTTAGAAACCATATCGTTTGATAATGCAAATGGAGAATTAAGTGTAAACTATAATAAGATGTAGGGTACTTGTAGAATAAATTTCTGGGAACATTATGAAAGGTTTAGGGCTGGAGGGTTAGCTCAATGGTTCCAGTGCCTGCCTCGCAAGCTCAAGGTCCTGAGTTCAATCCCCAGTAACCACATACAATGCTGGGTGTGAAGACTCACGCCCACCAGCCATCAATACCACATACCACAGTCCCGGGCGTGGTGGCTCACGCCTGTCATCCCAGCACTCGGGAGGCAGAGGCAGGAGGATTGCTGAGTTGGAGGCTTGCCTGGGCTACATAGTGAGCTGAGGGCAGCCTGAACTACAAAGTGAGACCCTGTCTTAAAAAAAAAAAAAGGTTTAAAAACCTGTTCTGTAGTAGGACAATGATTTAAATGTTTTGAAATAATTAATATTAATGAAACAGAGGGATCTCTTATTTTCATATCTCTTTACTAATTTAACAGTTATTCATTCTAAGTTTGTTAACAGAGATTGCACCCTCTTATCTCTACCACATGGTGACAGGTGAAAGCTATAACTGCAGGCAGATAAAGAGGCATGTTTCACTGGTGCTGATTCTGTCACTGATGGTGGGTTTACTGGTGATAAGATGTTTCTGAAATGCCAAACACCTCTTATTAAAGTCTGATGCTCACAAAGTTGGAGTGTCTTATGTTATATAATAGTCACAGTATGAGAATATCTAATTATATTGAAATCATGTGAGAGCATTATAGGGCAAAAAAATGTTAATACTTATTGCTACTTTTGTGTAAAGCAAGAATTTAAAAAATCGTTTAGTCAGATTCATGACAAATACTGTAAGACTCAATCAAGCTTCTTCAAGCACAGTAGAGTTCCATGATCAGCAGAAACAAAAACTAGCAACTATCACAGAGTTTTGAATAGCGAAAAGTGTTTCACTTTGAGAATACAACTGATCCCCAGATTATATTTTTCCTCTTAGGATATAGACTACAAGTACAAGAAGTCTGTGCAGTGCAATATTAATAAAAGCCCAAATTTGTATAGCAGATAAATAACAGGGAATAAATGGCATTTTGAACAACAATGACTGGTGGTAATTTGTCTCTTTTATACCATCTTCTCTTCTGCTAATTTCCTCCCACTGGAAAATTGACAAAGAAAAAATAACTCAGGGGCCGGAGGGTTAGCTCAGTGGTTCCGGCGCCTGCCTCACAAGCGCAAGGTCCTGAGTTCGATCCCCGGAAACCACATACAATGCTGGGCGTGGAGACTCACACCCACCAGCCATCAATACCACATACCACAGTGTCTGCCGTGGTGGCTCACGCCTGTAATCCCAGCACTCGGGAGGCAGAGACAGGAGGATTGCTGAGTTCGAGGCTTGCCTGGGCTAACATAATGAGCGCAGAGCCAGCCTGAACTACAAAAAGCAAGACCCTGTCTCAAAAAAAACAACAAAACAAAACACCTCAGGCTAAATGTAGTTTTATGACTTTTATGCTAATCAAATGACTTGCTTATAAGAACAGTCTAGTTTTAAGATGAACTGCTGGCATGACAATTCTGATTAATCAACTGACCTCTTGACAAAATCCAGGAAGAATATCCTCCTTCCAATACACACTTGAAACTCCCTGTGCATTTTTTGAAACTTTCCTTTTAGGGTTTTCAGTAAGATTGTGAGTGATCCCTGAAATCAATGTCGGTTTTCCTTTGTCTGTTTTCTTAGTGTTTATCAATCATGACAACTGCCATTTAAGGTGTAAGTTCTTCAGTCAACCAAAAACTTGGTCTTGAGCATGTCTTCTGGAAACAGTGCTGTGTTTCATGCAGTCAACAAACACGTCTGAATAGCTAATGTGTGAGAATGTTAATGGGAGTGGTTAGTGATTCAAAGAATCCTAAGACAGAAAGACAAGGAAAATAAAAAGGCAATGCCATGAATTGCAATGAAATTTAAATGTAGAACATAGATGAAAGGTAAGAGTGGTGATTTTGATTCTTTCTGCCTGACAGAAGCCTTAAGAGAGGAGATGCTTTTGTGTCTGTACTTGTAAAGGAGTTACAAGTATCTCAAGATGAAAAGTAGCAGTTCTTGGCTTTTACAGAGCATGTTATATTTTTAACAGTTCATAATATTCCCACATGAATATGTCCTTAGTTTTTATTACATTGCATTCTTTGATAATCTTACTTTTAGTAATTGACAATAATTCAAAATATAGTATAATTTGTTTGAGCATCTTTCTATATTAAATGTTTAGGATATTTCCAGTTTTTAGTTTTCATTTTGGAAAAAAACATTAGTCCAACTTTCTTAAAGTTCTATTTGTAATTATCTCACATTGGAAAATGAGGAGAAAAAGCAGTTATTAGTCCGCGTAAGGGAAATTGCTTACAGAATGTTATGTACTGTCATCTCACATTATCAAAGTGGGAAAATTATGTAGAATAAGTGTTGTTAGAGAACATATAGCAACTCTGTACATCATGTGATTGTATAGCTGGGTAAGTCTATAACAAATCTATTTGCTTTTCTACAACTAATTTATTTTCACTCTGCATGCATTTTAAAAATACTTAGGAAGTACCTAGACTAAGAGAGGAATTCGGTTTAGTTATATTTAATCTTTTTTATTGAATTCTTTATTGGTACATTTTAAAAATTGAATTCTTATTGGTACATTTTATATACAGCTCACAATCACACTCAACATTGGGAAATTTGTACCAGTGTATGACACGAGTTAATTCTCATTTTTACCCATATCCCTACCCACCCTCCAACACCCCACCCCTATATATATATCCATTCTTTTTCTTTTTCAATCATATTTATTCTTCCCCTATTACTTTCTCCTACTACTTTTCCCTTGAATAGAATGTATGATAAATTCTGTGAAATGGGAAATATTTAATCTTTATTTAAAGCCACCATTTTACTGAGAGCTGAGAAATTTAATTTAGGAAAGTCTAGATAAAATCAGTAAATTCAGTTTTGTTTTAAGTCGCTTCAGTATTGTTTCATCAAACTGATCCCCCCCCCACCTCTTCCTATTATTGAGCTTCATTTCAGAAAAATTTGGGGGTAGGAGAGGTACATACATGCACCATGATACTGGGAAAAAGTAGTAAAGAACACACACCAGCATCCACTGAAACACAGTGTGCTAACTGGCCTTCAGCTCTTAGCATCCCTTTGTACCACATCTGCTTGGGTATCTATGTTTATATCACACCAGAAGTTGTGCTGTCTGCTCTGCATCTGGGAGACCCCGTAAGGCTTTTGGCTCCAAATCTAAATAGGTCTAGCACAGTGCTGGGTGTGGATAATGGGAGGGGCCGCCCTCGGTGTGGGCAGCATCACCCAAAGGGCTATAATTTGGATGGAATAAAAGGGAAAGGGAGGCTTGTTGCCTTCTGTCTGCCTTACCATGGACTGTTTATCCTCTGTGATACTCCTCTGTCACAGAACTCTGCCTTAAGGCCAGCTGAGTATGGACTGAAACTTCTACAAACTGAGCCAAGATAAACTTTCCCTCATTTAACTTTGGTTGTCAGGTATTTTGTGTCAAACTGGAAGAAATTAATTAAAACATCCTGTGTGCTAAATTTAAAAGGGGTGACTGCCTGATAAAATGAAAGATGAAGGTAGGACCCAGAATCTCTTAACACAATGGATACAATTTCTAGTATTATAAGGAATTGCCTGTTATACTTAAATGCTAAATATAGAAAATCACAGATGAAGGAAGATATGTATTGAATAAACATAATAGTTCGCATCCCACAGTGTCAGTTAATCCAAAAGTTTTCCTGATGTATATTAGTTAAGTAAAATAAGAAAGTAAAATAATCATATCCTCTTAATTATGTTTTTTTTTTTATTGTTAAAGCATCGTAGGGCAGAAGCCAAAGATAAATCCTTCCCTTAAAAATCTCATTTATACTTTGTCTTTTTTTGCTACAGCCCAGCTTAGGAGTCTATAAACATGGAACAGAAGGGGCAGGGAGACTTGATAGATCAGAAGAACAGAAATGTTCTAAATACTCTGAGACCTGGGTTTGGCCACTTGATGGCATGAATATCTGACATCCAACCTGAATCTTCTGCTCTCCCTGTGACAGCTGTGTCAGGGACTCATGAACCATTGTTGCCCATTCAGAGAAACAAAACAAAACAAAAAAATCCCACATCCATGGCCGTATCTATCCCAAGGGAAGATGTGTGAAGGGAGAGGTTCAGCATTCTGCCCCGGTGTTCACGTACTGCAGGGCTAGGTCGATGTTCCCTCTCTCTTCTCTCTCCTTTCCTCTCTTCTTCCTTCAAAGTATGCTTTGTCAAACACTGTGTCTGATTATAGGTAAGGAAGGTGTGTGAATTGGCATTTTGCTGATGAAAATTTTCATTGGATAAAATCATAGGAATAGATTTATTAGGTAAAAGGGTAGAGAAAGTAAAGAGCTTTGATGAAACTATATATACATGCTATTTATATATTATGTACTATATGTTTATGTATATATGTTTGTGATTTACACTATTATCCTTTCTGAATTTGCATTTTTTGGTAATTGTTGGTGATTATAGAAGCTAGAAGTTTCTCTTATTTTTCCTCCCAAGTGAGCCCTTTATCTGTTTTCTGTTTAGTCAAATGGCCACTGGTGTCTTTTCTTAATCTGATTAATTTTCCTTCTTCAATGTTTTACTTATATGTTTTGTTTACTGTCTTTCTTTCTTGCATTGGTTCAGGGGTTGGAGTCAGGGCTTCTCTAAGGTGCATTTGCCCCTAGTCCTACTTATTTTTTTCATGATGGCCTGGAATGTGAGATCCTCCTACCCTAGCATTTGAGTTGCTGGAATTTCAGGTGTGTGCTACCACACCGGGCTCCATACTGTCTCTTTTTAAACATTGAAAATATTTAGGTATTCCGGAATATTGCATTTTTGCTTTGGTATTCTACATTTTATTACTCTTCTGATTCCAATTTCCTCCTTTCTGTGCTCCTTTATTAATTCTCATCACTTATGTATTATTTTAAAGAGATTGGATGTTTTATTTAAGCATGATCATAAAGTATGGCTTATACATTTTATATTATTTATGAAAATTTTACTGGCAGACTAATATGTAGCTCATTTTTCTTAGTTTTCTATAGGAATTTTGCCAAGATATAAGGTCTCTAATAAGATGCATTTTGTTTTAGAAGTTAGGGTGCTTGCTATACTTTTGAAAAATCAACTTCATTATATTATTTTTCTCTATACTTCTGTATAACTCATATGGCACAACTTCACTGACTTCAGAGATTGCTGTTTCTAAAATGTGCCTTGAATCCACTTGAGCAGAAATCTGTACCGTTGTTGAATTCTCATTTTTAAACATAGCTGAGGTAGGGAGACCTGGAGAAAGGCTTAGATATACCTTGGTACAACCTGCTGCTTGCTGGTCACCTGACTCCATTGTTCCTCAACACTGACTCACTCTTTAGAGACCATTATTTCTTACTCATATTTATGATTTTATACAATTAAAAGATGCAAACGTGTATGATTAAAAAGAGGAAAAACCCTAAACAGTAAGACAGATACCTCTCATTTACCAAAGCACAGTTAAAACCCAATTATGATCTGTAACCAAAAATGCTAGTTGCATTAATATTTTAATGTAACCAGTGACTTGTAACCAATTACTCTGAGCTCAGTGACTTTTCTTTTGAGACAAGGTCTTGCTTTGTAGTTCTAGCTGGCCTTGAACTCACTATGTAGCACAGGCAAGCCTGGAACTCAGCAACCCTCCTGCCGCTGCTTCCCGACTGCTGGGATTACAGGTGTGAGCCACCAAGCCCGGCACTGTGGTGTGTGGTACTGATTGCTGGTGGGTGTGAGTCACCACGCCTGGTACTGTTGTATGTGGTTGCCAGGGATCAAACCAGAGACCTTCTAGTTGCTAGTCAGGTGCCAGAACCACTGAGCTAAATCTCCGGCCCAGAGCTCAGTGACTTTAAGAAACAGAATTTTATTGTTCTATAGCTCTAGAGGCCAGAAGTCTAAAACCAAGATACTAAGAACTTCTCTTCTGGAAGCTCACAGGGAGATTCTCACCAGCTTCTACCATTTCATGGGCCCCACTAACAAATTGCTGCCTCCAGAGATGGTTTCTGTGCTTCCAGCTCTGTGTGTGTTTTTGTGTCTCTGATGAGGGCACCCTCCCTGGACCTGGGAACACCTAAATCTAGTACGAGTTTATCTCAGCCTTTGGTCATCACTACAAAGACCTGTATCCAAATAAGGCTGCCTTCTGGGTTTCCAAGACAAACTATGGAGCACACCATTCCACTCATTATATGGTTAGTGTGTGTAGGAGCATAGTGCACAGAAAAAAAGGTAAAACCTCTCACAGAATTCAGAACCTAAATGTATTTACATATGACAAAAATAATATATCTCCCATTCAGATACCTGTAGGATCAATGAAGATGTAGATTTAATTTATTAAACATTGCTGATGACAACAGCAGCAACTGTAGAGAAAGGATAATAGAGAATACATAGAATATGTAATAGGTATATATTCTGCCTTAGATAACTGGAATTTGTAGTTTATGTGGCTTCCTTTTATTGCTTGTATATACCTTTAAGGCAAAGAATATGCCTCATTCATCTTAGTCTAGTTCAAATTTTGCACTTTTTAATGGCTCAAAATATGAATTAAATATTTATATCAAGAAATCCAGAATGTATTAGGGCACTCCAAATGCAGCTGCAAATAAGAAAAGATAGACATTTGAGGGATTTCAAGTGCATGTGAACAAATTCTAACTCAGATCAACTTTATGATAAATTTTTATTACTTTAAAATTCTCATTACCCAAAATGGAGAGTAAAACAAGCTTCAAGACTGATAAAAGCCTCATTCATTCCAGCGAAGGCTTGTGTTCTTTCTTCTTTCTACTCTGTTGTCTGTTGTCTTTTCTCCACAAATCCACATCTGCATCTGAGGGTTGCTTTCCCCTCACTGTTGGGAGATACCCGCCTGAGAAACTGATGGAGGGCTCTTACTGACCTCACTCAGTCTTCTCTTGTGAGTGAAGGAAATTGTTCAAAAGAAATGAACTGTTGGCTTAGGGACACATTAACTTAGTAATTGAAAGATGTTGACTTCATGGGAATATTTTCCTGAGTGCTGGGGCTGAAAGGAGGAAAACTTCCTGCTCTATTAGAGATCACACATTTGTGGATGAAGTTATTGCTCCAAATTGACCCAGTTTGTGACTTGTAAAAATTCTTACCAACTGACCTAAAAATTAGTTTTTTTTCTTGATTTAGAAATATTTAAATAAATGATTGATTCCATATTTTACACCAGGGGATACAATATATTTCTCCCATCCAAGTACTAACCAGGGCTCACCCTGCTTAGCTTCCGAGATAGATGAGATCAAGTGCATTCAGGGTGTATGGCCGTAGAGAGGAGGTACAATGTATTTCAAAGGCAAACAATGGAAGCTTATTGCTTGGCTAACCTAAACCAGTCAATAAACCGACCCAAGCAAAAACAAAATAAACAGATGTGTTCTCAGATAATACGCATAAAAGGATCAACAAGCATAGTTGCTAGTTTTGTTTTGTCTTTCACCAGCACACATGTGTGATCTCCTTTTTTTTCTTTAATAAAGAAATCACTGTAAAGACATTATGGTTACTATGGCTGCTTTAATTTTTTGCGCTGCTCTACATTTGATGTAGAGCAGTAAGAACTGACTTTGGAGTTAAATGATACCATTTTCCAGTTGCTGAAATATTTTCTAGGCATGTAAACTTTAGAAAGGCACTCAAGTTATCAGAACTTTAAATACACAGGTACTCGATTTAGGAAAATAGATATCTGTTCATATTAATCTAATATAGAACTGTAAAAAAAGCTCAAAGCATGGAATGTCAGAGGCATTTAATGAGTCTTAGTACAGCTAACATTTTAATATAATGAAAAGGGCCTCAAAATATTCTTTCTTGTTTTCTTTCCTTCCTTCCTTTTTCTTCTCCCTCCCTCCCTTCCTCCCTTTCTTCCTTCCTTTGTTCCTTCTTTCCTTCCTACTTTTTGCTGTACCTGAGATCAAACTCAGATGCTTTGCATTGAGATACATTTCGTACCTTACAAAAAAAATTTCTTTTTTTGAGACAAGGTCTCACTAAGTCACTAAATGATTCAGGTAGGACTCAAATCTGCAGTCTGTAGACTCAGCCTGCCGGAGTGCTGAATTAGAGGCATGTGCTACCACTTTGGTTTCGTTGTTTTAACTCTATACCAGCTCCCAAATCTCCCATCCAAGCTGGGAAAGTATTAACCTCTTTACTAGCAAAAAGTTCGCTACTTTGCTACAGTGCAGCCTCACCCACACTTTCGTTTACTTTTTGGCCAGGTTCCTGCTAATTATCCTGTGGTTTAAATTGTAATGTTTTGTTCTCAGTGAAGACTTTTCTTACTTTCCGTTGAAAATTAAACTCTATTGTTATCATTCTGACCACACCTTATTTTGGATATTTTTAGCTTTGCTTTTTCATAGCTGATCATTTATTTAAACTTCATTTTTTGTACTAGTCTTAAGCCTTTTGAGTGCAGAAACTCTGTTCTATCATTGCTGTATTCTTGGCTTCTCTTTTGCCCAGCACCTGAAAAATTCTCAGTAAGAACTGATGAATAAACTTTTAATGTCTTGATTTTTTCCTCTGTAAATAATGGATAGTAATCACAGAGTTATTATAATCAGTTAATATATATTTTGCAAATACTAACCTAGTATGTTATTATTTAAGGAAATCCAGCTTCCATTACCAGTAAACTAGTGTCTCCATAGAAAAAGTGAAGAAAGATATTTTTAGGTATAATTCTATACAGTATTACAAAATACATTAAATATAGAGGACAAGGTGCAGTGGCAAAGCACTAGATTAGAGGTGGGCTTGCCAAGACATGCGATTTTTTTCCTGGGAAAATTGTACCAGTTTGCCCGCCATGGGTTTGACTGGTAGGCAATGCTGCGTTTGGAAGGACTGCTTTATAGTGACAAGGGACACGAGCTAGGGCTGGGATAGGTAGACCTCTCAGGCACGACTGGAACTGAGGCTATCAGCGTCCAGGAAACAGATGGATCCTAATTGAACAAAACAAACGCATCAGCTGCTTATGAAAGAGATGGATTTGGGAAAGTCAGGCCATTTACTTTGGAGGGGCAATTATTGGCGGAGCTTTCAGTAATTTGGCTTGTCAGTCCCAACATCTGTTGCCTTTGCTGTTATACCACTTAGCTCCTGATGACAAATTGAACAGGATCAGAGTTCGCGCGTGACAACTAAGAAATATCTTCATGAGTAAGGTCACTTAACATCGAAAGCAGGGCCATGGCACCATGGTGCGCAGTTTCTTGGTACTAGTCTTTCTACATTTTTCTTTTTCCATTTTTCCATAGTTCTACTTTACAAGTACTCCTAACTTTCTCTATTTCTGTTGGAATAGATAAAAAAATTCTGAGGTAATATCCTGTTTCAAAAAGAAGCCCTAAAAGAAACACATGTGTAATATAATTACAAGAATGTCTGATACATGTTTTCTGATGTAGAACTATCTATCACAGTCATATCTGTAATGGAACTGAAGGAAAAAAAAAACATTGAAACAAATACAAAATGCCTTGGCTCTGCCTTCTGCTTGGCCCATCTGCTGTTATTTTTTTTTCTCCTACTGGCAAAATGTTAGACAATATTTCAACTTAGCATCTCGTAGGCAGTTACACAACAGAAAAGATACACTATATTAATGCTTCATTTATTTATTGTTTGTACTCTGTACTCTGTTCTGGTTTTCCCCTCAGTGAACAGCAAAGCTAAGTAGATCCTTGTGCTTTATTTGATATAGCTTCTTTCACTACTTAAAAAGTGCTTCATATATCTAGCTTTTATTTATGCTCTGTAGTTAGTAAATTGGAGTTCAGTGCTACAAGCGAAAAACTAATGCATAGCATAATAAGAACCTTGTGATTGGGATGATAAACTCAGGAATCAAGCTCGGACATATGCCAGGCACTGAATTAAGATTTTAAAGTAATTCACTCCTGTCTGAAAGAAATCTTTAAGAGCATCGGTTCATAGTTTCCTATTGAAGATAAATCTAGATATGCAAATTAAAATCTGCGTTATGGTAAAAGTGCAAAACACTCTGGCATCCATCTCTGCATGTATTTATTATTTGTTCTTTCAGTAAAAGCAGAATGACAGGTCTCACCAACTTGTGCAAAACTGAACTTTCACGTTCAGTCTCCCTGATTCTTGCTTCTAAGGTGCATAGTTGTAGAAGATTCACTTGCTTAGTGCTTCCATAGTACACATCACTATTTTTAGGAACCTCTAAGACTTTACGTGGGTGCTGAATACACCCCATCAGATTCTTCTGCTTTAATGTCTTACTAAAGATTTGATACCCAAAGCCAGTTAAGAGAGAACAACCACACCTGCCTTAAACACTTGAGTAAGATGTTCTGTGAGACTTGGCCTTTGCTGGGTGCCTTAGTCTCCTCTGATACTTGGCCAGAGCAGAGCTTCCCACTGACTCTTCACTCCCAACTAGAAGGCCTAATGTGCACTTAAAATTGGGAATTTCTACTACAAATACCTCCGAATTAGCACATGACAACTAATAAATATCTTCATGAGTTAGGTCACAATATCAAAAGCAGGGCAGTGGCACTAAGATTCCCTTTTAGGATGATCTCTTTAGCTTCTTCCCATTGTAGCTCTATGAGAGATCTGTTTCTAGAAATAGGCCACACTGTCTGGAATTGGCTGGGTCACAACAGGCACATTTGTTTTTTTTTCCTGCATCTTCATTTTGTGTCTTCAGATACCAGTGCAGAAAGAAAAGGGGAAAAAAATTAGAAGATTTTTAAATTTTTTTCTACCACAAAATTTAAAATGCACACTAATATTAATTAATGGATCCCCAGGTTGCCACTGATCTAATATTCTGTGAAGAACAAGTCTGATTGCAAGTTTTGCTCTGAACTATAAGAAGAAGAAAGTTATGAGCACATATTATGAGCTAGGCCTATGTTAACTGCTTTAAAAAATAGAAACACAAGAAAGGAGGAAGGAAAGTAAGGGAGGAAGGAAGGAGAGAAGAAAGAAAGAAAAAAGAAAGGAAGGGAGGAAGGAAAGAGAGAAGAAAGAAAGGAATGAGAGAGAAAGAAAAAGAGAAGGAAGGAAAGAAAAAGGGAGAAAAAGAAAGCAGGAAAGAAAAATAGAGTAAGAAGAGAAAGGAAGAAAGGAAGGAAGAAAAGAAAAGAAAATCCTTGCCTTCCATAAATCCTCAGTTTGAATAATAAAGAAGAGAGCTGGGGATTACTGTGACTTCATGAGAATGACTAATTTGGGCTGTTATGGATTTTGAGATAAGATTCTCAGAGAATTGACAGCTGAAATCTAGCTGGTCTCTTACTGGGAATATGATTTGAATCTTGGTACAGGGCATAGAGAAAGAGATTAAGGGCAGCAATCAATGCACTAAGTAAAGTTAAAGCATTCTCAAGTGTTCTAGGCCTTTTGGAATAGAGTGCAGAGTTCTATGTGGCTAACATATTAAGAATATACAGAGATTTTGATAGCCAAACTAAGAGAAGCAGATTTTTCATTGTTAGAGAGAGTGGCTAGTAGGTACTTTCATGAAGGATTTGACATGCATCTGTTAGGATAAAGACCCTGCCTGAAGTGGTTTCTGTGTCACAATTTATAAGTGAAGAAACTGAAATTGAACTTGGAAGGGATTTGTTGTAACTTAAGGAAACAAAACTGAACTGTCATCAGCTAATGAGAAGCAGTCTACCAGCCAATAGGTTACACAACCATGGCCCCTCTGCAGAGTCTTACCAAACAAGGGGAGTGTCCCAAGGCAGACAGTCAGCTAATCTGTTTGCTTCACTTTTATTTTATTTTGTCATTCTAGCTGCTAGAGCCATGCCCGTGATGTTCTTTTGGTTTGGTGTTTTCTGTTTTATCAGTAGTTGCTTATTCAAATAAACAGTTAAATTGCTCTTTTAAAAATTGTGTGTTAAAGGAACTCTGTGAAATGGATTAAAGTGGCCAGGTAATGTTGCTATGAGGATAAGTTTGGATGTTTTTAAAATGATTGAGTCCACAGATATGAAGGACCTGAATTAAGAAAGGAAATGGGATAGAGAAGGAAAGTTTTGAGA
>PVIC010013458.1:0-38049 GCA_004025085.1 Thryonomys swinderianus
CTGAGCTAACCCTGCAGCCCGCGCTTGGCTTGTTTTTAATCAAGACTATTTCTGGTCGGAGCCCAGGGGAGTAAATTAAGAGATACAAGGAGGGAAAGTTCTGTAGCGGGAAGTAAACCTAAAATTGGAACCCATAAGTTCAGGCTCCAAGTCAGAACTACCACTTGAGGTTGCAAACAGAAAAGCCTCAATCTCTCTGGGACCTCCTCCCCTTTCCCTCGTGCCAGCTCCCTTACCTGACTCTCTCCTCTTCCGTCCTCTGTAGGGCGGCATCCCGCTGCAGAACCTTCACGATGGCCTCTCGCTCCTCTTCCGTCAGAAAGCTTAAGTCAATCATTTTGAAAACCGTCCACGAATATAACCGTGAGGAATGCAACTTGAACTTCTCAGAGCTGAACAGCTAAGGCTTCAGCCAAGAAGGTTAAAAGATGCAAACACGAAATGAAGTAATATCTTGCTGAGTTCTGTGGCGAAAGTCTTGTTCGGGCTTAGCAAAAGTTTTGCACGGTAGACAGGAAATCCCTACACGCCTTGTGCCCCGAGGAAGTAGCCGATCGTGCGATGATGTGAAGAGGCTCTCAGGAGAACACTGTGTGCTCCGCGGCCCCAGCAGCATTCCCAGTCCTCTCCCTCTCCGGCCCAGTCTCAGATACAGTGTCCTCTCTCGGTCCTCGCGGTCAATTTGCTGAGAGCAACCCCGACCTGGGAAATCACGAGAAGCAAACACGAGAGAATGAACGGCAGTTCTTATATGCATTGCTCAGTGTGACAAGATTTGTAAACGGCCGTACAAGATGGTCTCTGAGATGAGGGAAACCAGTTCTGCTAGCTTTCTGCGCACACGGTAAAGGTGTCACGAAATATGCTTCAACCCAGTTCCAGATGGTCAAGAGGGAGAGTACACAAAAATGTCTGTCAATGTTTAACAACCCACCGGAGAAATGGGTGGCCGCGGAAAGGAACTGGTTCTGTGTAAGTTCTGGCTAAAAGTTCACGGTAAAGGTCAGTAAGACCAGGGAAATGCGTTTCTAGTTGTCAAGTAATGGTGAGTAAGAAACCAGAGATTAAAAAATGTTAAATATTCATTTCTTCGTAAGGAGGAAAGTTCCACTGGAGTATCTGTGCTGCTCAGTGGAGGAGATTAGTATAAGTAGATGTAATTTGCAGAATAGTAGGAATTATTCAACCCAGTTGTACCTCTAGCCTTTGCTGCACCTAGAAGAACCGATCAAGCTAGTCTTCCTTCATTTCTGAACTCTTTTTTCTATTTAATACAAACTGGGGAAGCGGAAGTAAAGTTCAAAGCATCCCACCATCAAACAGGAGTTTTTGAACGGCAATACAGGTGAGAATCCCATTTTCCCTGAGGCATCGTAAACCCACGTGAAATGAGGTGGGAACTGAAGATGCCACGGCCGAGTGTGTTTCAGATGTTAGTTATTCCAGGCTCCAGCTCCTTTTGAGAATGGTAGTGATGCACATGTAGTACATATTCACAACGGTGTGTTTGGAAAATTTGAAAGCAGTCCCACTTAAGAACGAAGCAGAGCGTGTACACTAGTGAGTGAATTAATTTCTTGCAAAACAGAATCACTTGGAAGCAGTTCCCCTAGGACTTGTTAAGTGTAAGTCATGAGGTGAGTTACTGAGAACTCTGAGACACAGTTTGCTTATTTATACTTACCATTAGAATGTTTTTCATGGGTTGTGAGGATTAAATAATAAATGTAAAATAGCACATTTGTTGCATGCTGCACCAAAGCTAGTTACTGAAAATATATTCTAGTTTCCCTTCCGAGTTCACATTTGTGTTACATGCTGACGAATAAGAGTGTATTTGGCTGTATATTTTCCTCATCTCTTTTGTGTTGTATCTTTCTGTGAAGTTTGGGCTTCATGAATACTCTGATGACTCTTATTTTATTTTCATATTGCTTATGCATATTGCCCACAGTTACTACTTTAATAAATATTAACACACTATATCAGTCACTTTTTAAAATTTGCATGTGTTTACATGTGTTCTTGCCTGCTTCCTTGTCCTGAAAACTACCCGCCCTTCAGCACAGATCGAAGTTACCACCTTGAGGAAGCTTTCTCTAACCTCCACAGCCACAGTCAAATGCTGTAATAGATGCAATTACTGTCCCTAACTCTTCCCTCCCTCCTAGTAACAGACCTGGACTCAAGGCCCTGAAGTAGGGCCATTCTAGTTGATCTGCAGATAGGAAGCCAAGAAATGAATATTTGTTGCTGGAAGCCACTGAGGTTTTGAAGTTGTTTACAACATATTTGTAGCAGAATCGATACAGGAAACAGGATCCAGGGTCAATACCGAACCCTTCTCCATACACATATCTCCTCTGTTTTTAATTGTCTGCTCTCAGTCTCTCGTACTTGTCAGTGAGTCTCTGAATGTGAAGAAATAGTGCAAATGACTAAATGAATGAACAGCCCAAACACACAGCATTATCAGGAGATGTCTATCTTGGTATTTCCTGTATTTCACTCACAATAACTCCCTCAGAGCCCAAAATCTGACAAGAAAATGGATACAAGCCCCGTCTGAGAACCGTGTCCCTAGTGAGGTTTTACACAGCCGTCTGCTTCAGTGAGAGACTGTGTCTGCTTCTTCGTTTTTGAGGTGAGGTCTCGCTATGTAGCTCAGGCTGACCTTGAGCTCGCTGTGTAGCCCAGGCTGGCCTCCGGCTCAGGGCGATCCAGCCCCGTCCTCCCCAGGGCTGGGGTTAGAGGCGTGCGCCCCTGCGCCTGGCTTGAGATGGTTTATAAGATCAAGCCGAGGCCAGGAAGACCACAAAGGAGAAAAACAACGGAAGCGGTCCAGCAGCGGAAAGGAGAAGAAGGCAGTGCGGTGAAGAGCTCAGGGATGGCTTCCACACCGTGAGAACCACGCGCCCACCCGTGTTTAAGCGTAAAGCTTCTAAGGGGTGAAAGTCCTCTCTAAAGGCGGCCTATGAGCAGGCAAAGGGCGACAGTTTCGTCTTCCCGGGAGGGAAGGCTGGAATCTCTTCCTCCTAGATGGGTGGCCGGGCGTCTCCACCCGGTCTGGTGGGGAAAGTGCTCAGGCTGCACCCGAGACCCGGCAGGCCCGCGGTTCCCTCCGCTCCGCTCCGCGGTGACGCCGCGCTCAGAGCTGGTGAGCACCGCGCGCACCGGCGCACCGTGCGCGGTCACGAGTCAGCCAGGAGGGGCGGGGGCTTCTGTCTTCGCAGAACCGACGCGCTACTGGAGAGAGACATGGTCACACTAAGTAATGAAAGATAACATTTTAAATAAAAACTTAATGAAAGACATAACGTGGAAAGTGGGAAGAGCTTGCAAGAAAGCAAGCCTGAGGAAGCGAGAGCTGGCGTCGCAGAGCCTGGGGAGGCCTCCCTGACGAGACGCCGCCTGACCAGTACTTGGCGGAGAGGCGGGCACGAGCCGGGCAGGCCGGTCCCAGGACGGTGCGTGTCCGGCTCCTGAAGAAGCCACAGCGGGCCCAGGGCTGGCGCGGCCCACCCGCCAGGAGGGCAGGGGCACAGGGAGAGAGGAGGCGAGGCCAGCTGCGAGGACTGTGAGAGTCGCAGAGCTGTTCGGAGATCGACGAGTGGTAGGAAAGGGCAGGAAAACAGGAAGGGCTAAGTGTTTACGGGGCGCGTCCTACGCCCCCGGGACTTCGGTCATGCGCCCGCAAAGATGCCGATGGAGGTTTCATTTGTATTTTTCCAATGAAGAGAGCAAGGTCCGAGAATGTGTTTGCTACGAAGCGAGACCAGCTTTGGCCAGCAGTTTTATCTGAGTAAACCGCAACAGATGTTATGGCTCAGACACGGAACAGGTTTGCAACGTCTCCTGTGTTCAGAGGCAGGGCTTTGGAAAGGTGACCAGACCGTGGAGGTGCTGTACTCATCAGTGGGTTGACCCATGATAAGGCTTGAGTTAAAGATGTTAGAGTGCGTGGCCTGGTTTAACTGAAGCTAAAATATCGCTGACACGGTCTGTGAACTAGTACCCCTTTCCGCTCTAAGCCTTTTCTTAGGCTTCTAATATTCTCAACTAAAGGGTTTTTTGTTTTGTTTTGGTTTGGTTTGGTTTTTTTGCCTTCATGCCTTTACATATCCTGTTTTTCCTTCCAGAGCAATGCTCCCCCTTTCGGCCACTACACAGAAGCCGTCCCTGACCACACAGGGCGAGGGCAGTGACCCTCCTACGCCCCCTCAGCATTCCCCCTCCTTGCTCAGAGTGCTCACTGCACTGTCTCAAATCCCTATCTGCTCACATTTGTCCCCCATCAATTTAGGGGCAAGGTTTGGTTCTGAGTGCTTTGTGTCTCTAGTACCTGCCGCTCAAATGGCCACCAAGGTACCATATTTGTGGAAATTAAATAAACAAACCCAAGCAGAAGAGTATAGAGCTTCCGCTTCCTCTCTTAACGAGAACCTAGCTCTAGGGCCCACAGGTGAAAAATCGAGTCTACATTAGTCCTGGGTTCTAGCACCAGGTCTTGAACTTGACCCTGTGATTTGAATAGATCACTTCCCTAGACCTTGATTATCTCTCAGGTATATGCTGACAAGAGACTACTGTGAGCCTCTCGTGAGGGTGGGAGACTCCGCAGAGGACAAACATGGACCAAGCACAGCACCAGGGACAGTAGCACAAGAGGGAGACCGAGGGCTTCACGGTTATCCCTGCCATGCTGTATCTATAAAAACTGCTCTTTATCTTGTCAATTGTTCAAAATTTAAGGTGAGGAGAGAAGCAAAATCTCTGAACACCTGATAGTAACCAATCTAAGAGCCGGGTTGTTGGCGCTAATCTCAGTCATTTTTCCTGGCTGAATTAAATAAAGCCTAAGGAATAAAAAGTGTCTTTCCTAGTGCACTCTGCTGAGAAGCATCCAGAAGGCATCTTTTCTTTTCCTGTACAGCTGCTGCTGAATCAAAGGCGACCTCAAGGGAGGGGAGCAAACCCCGTGTGACTCTCACATGATGAGGTTTTCAGAAGAGAAGTACATTGTTCTGAAAGTCCCATGGTTATCAAGGATGAAGGCTTGAAAGAAAAATCTCGGCATGTAAGCAGAGCAGAAATAAATATGCTTGAGGTGGGTAAAATGGTGTTTCACCAAGAAAAAAAAATCCTAATTAACAAAAAGGCTCTTCTCCAGTGGTAACATCTAAATTCATCTTGCCTAAAACCACAAAATTTTTAAAATTGACTTTACTGGTACATTTTATGCATATATTATGATCATATTCAACCTTGAGAATTTATACTTGTACATGACACATCTTTTTTTTTTTTTCTTTTCTTTTGAGACAGGGTCTCGCTTTGCAGTTCAGGCTGGCCCTGAGCTCACTATGAGCCCAGGCAAGCCTGGAACTCAGCAATCCTCCTGCCTCTGCCTCCCGAGTGCTGGGATGACAGCCGTGAGCCACCACGCCTGGCACTGTGGTATGTGGTACTGATTGCTGGTGGGCGTGGGTCTCCACACCCAGTATTGTATGTGGTCACCGGGAATTGAACCAGGGATGTTCCACTTGCTAGGCAGGTGCTGGAACCACTGAGCTAAATCTCCCGGCCCCATGACACATCTTAATTCTCATTTTTTCACCTTTCCCCTGCCACATCCTTTTTTTAAAAAAAAACTTTCTAGCTCACAGTGACATCAAAAGATGACTGAAATAGTCCACAGGTGGTTCAGGAGAAACTGAGGACAGTCCTCTGAATCTTCGTCTATCAGGATCTTTGCTTCTCCCGGCAGAAAGATCTCCGTACACCAGCCTGGTGATCGTGAGTTGCCCGGCCAATCCTGCTGCTTACTGCACTGCCGCCCCCCGCCCCGGGCCTGGCTTTGCACCCCCAGTGAAGCAGCCTGTACATTCCCCCTGGTGGCTCCGTGCCGCTCTGCCCTCCGGAACATGCACGGTAAGTGAGCGCCACCTTCTCATGACAATTTAAAGGAAGACAGATTTTTTTTTTTTTTTGAGACAGGGTCTCGCTTTGTAGTTCAGGCTGGCCCTGAGCTCACTATGGTACCCAGGCAAGCCGCCGCGGACTCAGCAATCCTCCTGCCTCTGCCTCCCGAGTGCTGGGGTGACAGGCGTGAGCCACCACGTCCGGCATTGTGGTATGTGGTGTTGATTGCTGGTGGGCGTGTCTCCACACCCAGCATTCTATGTGGTTACTGAGGATCGAACTCAGGTCCTTGACCTTGCGAGGCAGGCGCCGGAACCACTGAGCTAACCCTCCGGCCCAGGAAGACAGATTTTACCTCCGTCTTCTGTCTCCTTTCATTAAAGGAAGGTAGACCCCTCCTTTCACCTGTTCTCTCCTGTTTTCTAAACCTGTCGTAACATGGGGCATTTTTCTCTCTCTGAAGGATGAGTACGTGTGCTAAGTACTTTCACATATGACCTCAGTTACCCCCTGACCACCCAGGAAAGAATCTATTCTCCGCACCACAACAATGAGAACAGTGGGGCTCAAGCAATTAACAAACTTGCCTCGGGTCATTCAACCAGAGTGTATTTTAAACCCAGGCCTTCAGATTCTTCCTCTTGAACCGTATCACCACCCTCCTTCCTCTCAGAGCGGCCGTGCAGTGATGAGGGCCAGAGACCGGGGTCCAGGTCCCTGATTCTCAGCCCAGGCCTCTGTCTGCACCCCGCTCTCCCCTCCTTGTCCGCTCTCATTTCTCCCAGTCATTTCCCACAGGCAGCTTGCATCGACCCTCAGCGCTATGCGCCTCTGTAGGAACTTGTTAGGGGCTGGGCTATCAATTGGCCGTCTGGATTTGTTTTATAGACATGGGAAGGAAGACAAGCGGAAGCTAGAGGAGGCAAAGGCGCCCGTGTCAACGTGCAGGTGTCTACACCGGGCCAGTCGCCTCTCAGAGTGCTACAGATTCCTGGAACCAGAAACTATTACCGAAAGAACCTACTTCCTACGTTTGAACTCACTCAGAATGGTTTGTTATATGATTACACAGAAATGTGTTTATATGAAGAATTGCCCACAAATTGTTGGAGACAATGCTACATGAATATTTTCTTGTTCCTGCATGGTCAGGGCTTTCAGCAGCTAAAAACCGAAACATGTGAATCACTGTCTACTGTGGTGTTTCTTAAAAAAAAAATAACAATTGTATTCGTTCAAGGTAGCCTCTCAAAAAATATGAGTTAGGTAAATAAAATGAACAAATGAAACGAAACTCTGAAGAAGTGAACAAGTGAGAAGGAATCAAGGAATAAAAAATACTTTTGTTACTTGAAAATGAATTGTGGTTTCACTTTTCATAGAGGAAAAACTCAAAATTCCAAACTGGCTGTCGCCCTCAAGATGAAAAGGAGCCCTTTACTTCTGCAAAGATTCTTCCAGGACAGAGGCAGTTTTTGACCTTGTTCCTTTCTCTCCAGCTCCTGGCAGATGTACCTAAGAGCTAACACCTCCTAGGCAATGGCTTGGTAAGATCAGACTAAGAATGAAGGGTAAGAGGAGGCAGTGGAGAAAGAGTATTTATACGTGACAGTTCTTCCAACTCCTTAATCGCAAATTTGAACCTAATGGTAATGTTCCTGGACTTCTGAAAAGCTTGTCTCTGCCATTTCTGAGCCTCAAGTTTAAATTTGGGGCTCCCGCAGGGATCATAAACTTCAACCAGCTCCCATCACAAACGCAGTTGTGAGTTATGTATGAGTCATGGGTTATGTAAGGAAGAAGCAGCGTGTACAACTTACTTTCATTAGTTAAGTACTAATAATGGAAGGGCAAATGGGGAGGAGCTTAGGCACAGAGATTTCAGAAGAAGATAAAGTGAGGTGAATCTTGAAGGCTAACTTAGATAAAGGTGTGTTCATTTGGGCAGCAGCACTGGGCTGTGAAAGATTAAATGTATTTAAAAAGAAGACCAGTAGCATGAGTATAGGGTATAAATGGAAACTGAGGTCAGACCCCAAGGGGCCCGAAATGTCAACATTTTTGATAAATGTCATAGGACAAACCTTTATTAATTTCCTTGACCTATCAGTATTATAAAAGATGAAAAAAGGAGCCGGGAAATGAACAGTAGAAAGTTCATTATAAAATTCACTTCTGGGCAAAAATTCAAATCAGATCTACCAGAAAGATGGCAGTCTACAGAAGAGTGACTGTCCTCTAACTACGTGGCAAGAAGGAACCTTCCTCCTCTGGTACCGCACAGGGCTGCCGCCGCCACCATGAAGGCCAATACATCCCTGGTTCTTACTGGCTCACAGTTTGGGCAGCAGCAGGAGCCTAGCGTAAGTGCAGAATCCCAGACACATTTTGCCTTTCCTTGGAATGGCAGTGTCCATCACAAGCCCAGATTCCAGTTCTATAAAAAGGCAATTTCTATATCCTGAACGTTCTGAGATTATTGACACAATCCCTGCTCTCAGACAGTTTATATTCTGGAAAAGACAAAAACTGGACAATCCGGGGCTGGAGGATTAGCTCAGTGGTTCCGGTGCCTGCCTCGCAAGCACAAGGTCCTGAGTTCGATCCCTGGCAACCACATACAATGCTGGGTGTGGAGACTCACGCCCACCAGCCATCAATACCACATACCACAGTGCCGGGCGTGGTGGCTCACGCCTGTCATCCCAGCACTCGGGAGGCAGAGACAGGAGGATTGCTGAGTTCGTGGCTTGCCTAGGCTACATAGTGAGCTCAGAGCCAGCCTGAACTACAAAAGTGAGACCCTGTCTCAAAAAAAAAAAAAAAAAAAAAACCTGGACAATCCTAAGGACCCTACAAAGCAGACGGGTAAGAAGCTATCGAACATCCAACTGGTGGTGGGCGGCTTACTGAGCTGGGGTGGGGAGGGGAGGGGAATGCTTCTTAAAAAAAGTAAGACTGCTGCAAACCCTTCAGTAGCAGTGGTGAACCTATGGCATGCATGCCACAGTGGACTCTGAAAGCGCGAAAAAGTTCACCACCACTGCTCTAAAGTGATATCTAAGTTGGGACATGGTCACTTTAATTATATTTATGAATGCTTCTAAATCGGAATGATCCCCAGACTCCCAGACATTGCTTGAGACCCAGTGAACCAAAACCATTTAGGCTAATGTCCACGAATCTTCATTTTCTCAAATGTGGCTATTTGGCCGGGTCTCAAAAAATCACAGCTATAAAGGATTCCCAGTAGTTCAGAAATGGCTGACAACCGGCTAAAAAATGAAAGCAATTGCTTGAAGTTGAACACATTCATTTATATAGCATTTGCTTTTCAGCCATGACAAGAGCAAACACAGAAAAGTAACAGCTGAATCATAAACTCATAACAAGTTCTTTGTGCAGATAAGAAAACCGAGACTAAGATGGGTTAAAAGCAATTGCTTAAGGTCAAACAGCTGCCTAGTGAGAGAGAACATCCAGAGGAAACTTGTCTTATTTTCCAGGACGTATACAATTACAATGTAAATAAGGATTTACAAAAGAACTAAGAAATCATTTAAGATGCGTGTCACAGCATTCCTGAAAGCAGCACAGGGGTAACAAGCAGGAATTATACATGAATACTAGATTTAATTCTTTTCAACGTTTCAAATTCCAAGGAAGAGAGTGGAGAAACAGCTGACTTATTAACTAGACTGGAATTAAAACCAGAGTCGTAAAGTTAACTGAACTGTAACCATCATCAGTTCAGACTTTAAAAGGATACAGAAAGCCTCACACTGCCATTGCCTTTCCTACTCACCTCGCGAGACTTTGGCTTTTCCAGCCTCCCATTCCATTTAAAGAATCCAGTGCTGGGCTGGAGGGTTAGCTCAGTGGTTCCGGCACCTGCCTCGCAAGCGCAAGGTCCTGAGTTCGATCCCCGGAAACCACATACAATGCTGGGCATGGAGACTCACGCCCACCAACAATCAACACCGCATACCACAATGCCGGGCTTGGTGGCTCACACCTGTCATCCCAGCACTCGGGAGGCAGAGACAGGAGGATTGCTGAGTTCGAGGCTTGCCTGGGCTACATGGTGAGCTCAGGGCCAGCCTGAACTACAAAGCGAGACCCTGTCTCAAAAAAAAAAAAAAAAAAAAAAGAATCTAGTGCTAAATTTGGGGTGAGAAATCAGTAATAGAGAGGTTGGGTAAGAGGGTCCTTTCCTTAAATTACTGAGAATTCCATATATTCCTATCTTAGGCTTTGACCCTTACTTTATAGAAGCAAAAGTCAAGAGTTTGACATCTTGGCCTCTGGTTCTACATTAACTGCCGTCTTCTAATGATGTTTTTTCCGCTAATGGACAGAGAAAATTTGACAGCTTCTAGCATGGTACCTAGTACAAAGTAGGTGCCTTATTTATTAAATAAAGTAAAGAAAAAGAAAGTAGAAGGGAAAAGCAAGATAATTAAATGGAGTAGAGAAAGTCAAGAAAAATTACAAGGCAGGTACAAAACATGTGACAAGTTACCTTCTCTACGCGTATCTGTCAACTTAAACTAAAACCTCAGCATTCAGGTTTAATTGCCGTGTGGGCACTTCGCGGCAAATAAGTGAGGTTGGGTTGCAGTGTGCGCACCTGGTCTACAAAGGGTTCGCCATCCATGCCCTCGATTACCGAGATGCTCGCTCAGTCCGACCAGAGTCTTTAGGAGAAGGAAATAGGAGAGTCAGAAGGACAGAGGCGAGAAGAAGACGAAATGGTGGGAACGACGTCATTTGAAAGTGGAATGAGTCATGAGCCAAGAACAAAAATAATCCCTGAAAGACGGAAGAAGCAAACGGGTTCTCTCCAGAGCCTCCAGAAGGAACTCAGCTCTGCCGGCACCTTGATTTTAGCCTGTAAGAATCACCTCAGGTGCCGGGCGTGGTGGCTCACGCCTGTAATCCCAGCACTCGGGAGGCAGAGGCAGGAGGATTGCTGAGTTCAAGGCTTGCCTGGGCTACATAGTGAGCTCAGGGCCAGCCTGAACTACAAAGCGAGACCCTGTCTCAAAAAAAAAAAAAAAAAAGAATCACCTCAGACTTCTGACTTCTAGAACCTTAAGATAGCAAAGTTATGTTCTGCTAAGCCGCTAAATTTGTTACAGCAACATTTACAGGAAATGTCTACACAACTCCGGGACAGGTAGTATTTCTTATTCACCTCTGAATCCCCAGCCGGTTGTGCAGACCCTGTTGACTGAACACTTCCTCACAAGCGACTCTGAGGTGGTGTCATGCACACTCTCCTGTCCTTGTGCTGCAGCCAGTCTCTGCCAGGGAGAGTGGGCTCTTCCTGCCCCTCGCTGTCACTCAGGTAGAGCAGGGTGGTCGCCTGACATTCCTGGTTCTCCCCCGCTGCCACCTCTCATGAAGAGTCCAGCTAGGTTCCTAGTCCAAAGCACGCTTGAACCTCCACCTAAAACTCCCTAGCTCTCCCCTGATGGCACAGTCAGGCCAAATTCTTCAGCCCAGTATCGATGCCCTTCCCAAGGCAGGCTCATTAGCCAACCTTCTTTATGATGGATGGGCCTCTTCCTAATCCTTGAATTTCAGCAAAACCGCTCTTCACATGTTCCCTCTACACCAACATCACCAGGCTTGTTTTATATCAGTCTTTCCATCTAGAATGTTTATCCCTCAGATCATACAATCAAACCTGACCTATTTTTTTTTTTTTTTTTTTTTTTTGCTTTTTGGAGACAGGGTCTTGCTTTGTAGTTCAGGCTGGCCCTGAGCTCACTACGGTGCCCAGGCAAGCCGCCACGAACTCAGCAATCCTCCTGTCTCTGCCTCCCGAGTGCTGGGATGACAGGCGTGAGCCACCACGCCCAGCATTATATGTGGTAACCGGGGATCGAACTCAGGTCCTTACGCTTGCGAGGCAGGCGCCGGAACCACTGAGCTAACCCTCCAGCCCCAAACCTGACCTATTTTTTGAGTCTCATATTAATATCTCTTTTACAAAACTGTTCTTATAACCCATTTCCCTTCACTAAAACTCCTACCAGAAACTAGTAATATTGCCTATTTCACCAAGTTCTCATAACACTTATTTATATTGTATGTCTCTATATGGAGTGGGATAGAGCAGGGAGACAAAGACACCGAGATACAAAGTGATCTTCTAGTACAGGTGACTTAGCATTTCACCTTGACATCTGCAAAATGGGTTTCATATCTATCTTCCTGGGTAGTTAAGAGATTAAAGCATATATATATATGGCATATAGATATACACAGTAATTATGCAACCATTAACATATTAGCTTGTTGTAACACATCAAATCCCCACTTATGGATACTCCATTTGTTAACCACTTAGAACCTTGCACATAGTAGTGAAAAAAATAGTTTATATATTAAATAAATTACTGCAATGTTGGGCTGGCCTCTGTAATCTTCCTGCCCCATGTAGACTAAGGATCTTTAGACACACTGGATCATTTTCTAATTATATTAACAATGTTAAATAGAATTATTTATGTAGAAGTCTTGCGAGATGCACTTTTTGGTTAATAGTTATAAACCACTATTTATTCCAACCAACAGCAATGAATAAGTAGTACTTCCATTATCATATGTCATTTTTAAAATTTTAATGTCATTGAATTCTAGCTCAGACAACCATTGTTTCAGAGTTTAGTGACACAAATTTACTTTCATTTACTATATTTAAAAATCTTTGCTGTGGATTATTTTTCATTCATTGGAAGTACATACAACAGAATCACCTTCGTTTAAATATATTGTTTAAATCATTTCTTGCTAAAAGAGAAATTTGGTACATTTTTTCCTATTAATGACCATGAACATAGCACTTAACTGAGCCTCAGTTCGCTCATTCCTAAAATTGAGACCAACCGGGAACCAACGAGACCATGAGTACAAAAGCCATTTGTTGACTGAAACACTGTACAATCCTTTTTATGTATTTACTTTATAACACCATGGGCTCTAAGCAGACACCCAGAAAGCTGGAAAACAGGAATACTCGCAGAGCACTATGAACCTGATATTGTACTTGTCTTTAATACAGTCCCTAAGACAGAATGCAAGCAGTGTTCTACTTGTAGATACCAAGTAACTACAGGCAAGCATCCCTTGAAGGAATCTTAAAGAATGGTTTGATAGCTGGGAGGTTCTGACGTGCTGTGAGGTGACATTCTTCACTAAAAGTTGCTATTATTTGGTAATGTAGTTACCATGTAATTAGAACCATGTCTGCTCAGGCATCATACTATTCTCTCTGTCTGTCTGTCTGTCTGTCTGTCTGTTTGTCTGTCACTCTCTCTCTCCAGGGTCTTGCTTTGAAGTTCAGACTGTTCCTGAGCTCACTAGGTACCCCCAAGCAAGCCTCGAATTCAGCAATCTTCCTGACTCTGCCTTCCAAGTCCTGGGATTAAAGCGTGAGCCACCATACTAGGCCATATGACATTCCAGAATCTTCCTATCATCCTCCAAGGTAGATTCCAGAAGGACATTCACTATGTGATAAGGTGGGAGATGACTGACCATATCTTGCAATGCAATAATATTAATTTCAAATGTCAAAATTAACAGCAGTAACCTTGTCAGGCCCAGTTTAATTTTCCCCACTGCAACTCCCTTATTTCCCAAGCCAGCCTGACTAGGGCTCAGTACAATGCTTCACAGAAGCATGAAAACCCTAATGAGCAAATCTCATGAAATATTCAGCTGGTCTTTTGGAGAAAAACAGCTGGAGCTGACCTTAGGAATTCCACTAATTCCCCCTACCACACAACCTAAAAATATCCAAAGAGCATTTCTTGCTAGTGATGGCCTTTCCTTTAAAGGAAATAACATGCAAAAAGGCACGCTGGGGTCATTAGCCCAAACCATACGGTCCCCATGATAAATCCTTGCCCAAATGTTCCTATGAGAATCTGCCTTCACAAGGTCAACACTGAAATTTCACTGCAAAGTCCCCCTTCCCGCAGCCTGCTCTGCTCTCCACTGTACAGAGGCATGCATCATCAATCACATGAGAAATTCACCTCCCACTCCTTGGCCTCAGTTTCCACATCTAAAAAATAAAGTCCTGGGCTCTGACCTCTAAGTTCTTCTCTCAGTTTATGACTCCATAGGATGTGCTCACTGCACTAAGGGTAAGATTCAAACCACTCAGTGTTACATCAGTCCCTCCAGATCGGCCCCTTGAACCTCCCCTTCCGCTTCCCCTACACAGTACCTCGAAGCTCCTTAAAGTTACCTCTCACCGGTTCTATGCCTTAGGAGCACGCAGCTCCTGCCACCTACAGTGTATTTCCCGAGCTTCTGAAAGCCCTACTCATCTTTCAAGATTTAATCCGGGTCCACACTGTTTGGGAAGAAGAGCCCAGCCCTTCCCCTCAAGCTAGGCTTAGCTCCTCTTCCGGGGTCTCCTAGGACTCTAATTAGAGAACGACTGTCTGCTTGTTTATGCATCTTCCTGACAAGGCTGAGCTCTCTTCAAAGACAGAGACACACGCCTGCCTTCCCCGTCCTTCCAGCACCGAGCCTGTGTTTGCCACTCAATGTTGAACGACATTGGACCAAATTCCATTTTAGTCCTGCGTTCATTTCATAGGGCTTTTCCAACAGAACAGAGATTTACTTTCAAGAAATATTTTCTTTACTCAAAAAGTGAGAAAGGGAACAATCTGTAAGTTTTTTCCTTATTAGGAAGAAATATACATAGCTCTTCAGAATTGTGACATAATCTTTGTACTACAAAAATATACATTTGTCCCAAGAGACCTCACTTTAAACGAGTTGAACCACAGTTCTTAAAAAGGCAATTTAAAGTTAGAAATGTGGTCCAACTTGGTGGGTTTTTTTTAAACCAAGAGAAAGGAAAATCTCCAAAAGGAATAAATTATAAACTAAGTTTTTGAATGTTCTCAACCAAGGCCTGGAAAATCAGATGAAAAGCATCAAGAAAGAAAAAGATCACATACAGAAAATCAAAATGTCTCCAAATAATTTTTTAAAATGTGAATATACAAAACTAGATTATAAGAAATTTGCTGGACTTAAATGGAAGAGTTACAAAAGAAATAGACCTTTTATCTCCAATAACTTTTTCCATGTTTATTCACATTGTGTTTTAATCCAGCAAAACATCCAGAGAGCACTGACATCTGGATTCTACAGAGAAGGAACTGAGATTCACGAAAGTTAAGAAACTTGTCTGAACCCATATGGCTTCCAAATAAAAGCATTGGAACTAAAACCATGGTCTAGGTGGACGGTTCTGCACCAGGAAGCACATCCATCTCATATTTTGCCCTGTGCATCTCTCCGTCTGACTGACACCCCAGAGGAGCAGAGATACCAAGGGAAGAGACAGGGCTGAGCAGATGGTCCCCTGTGAAAGAGGCCAAAGCCACGAAGAATGCTCGGGCTTCCACCTATTCCAGAATGCCAGAGCTCTAAATGTTACGATACCCAGCACCGTTAACATGGATGTGTATATCAGTCTTTTACGCGACCCTTCTTTAGCTATGTATGTAAATAAACTCTACGTGGGGAGAGCAGGTAGAAGTATAATTTGTGTACCTTAAGAGAATCTATTTGTAAATCTTTATAAACAACAAAACTCCTTGTATTGATTTGGAAAAGAGCTTTAGCCAAACCTTAGAACAAGTCCAAAGGCAGGAAGGAATGCTCACAGATGCGTGTCCAGTCAAGGGCAGCTTAAGCCCACGCCGGGCCCCGGACCTCACTCTGCCCCTAGCGACTGAGGCCCCTGGCTCCTTCACCCTCGGGGACCTCACCTGTGAAAGGGGGTATCTGAGCTTGAGCTGTCAGGAGCTTTCCAAGCTTTTACTCTCATGGTCATAAAATCAGATAATAAAATTGATGCCAGCCCCACTATGCCCGCTGAGGAAGAAAGAGCTGTAGCGCTGACTCCTGGGGAAACAGGTCACCCCGCCACCAAGGGCACGATGCCTCCTCATAAACGAAGTGCTTTCTGTATGATATATTAAAGGAGATAATGAGGGAAGGTGGATAAAATACCAGACAAAACATTTCTTCGCTCCCTCTCTTCATCCCTCCTTCCCTGCTGTGTGTGTCCTGAGTAGAACCGAGAGAGGTTATTACGTAGTACAGCCTGGTTTCTGTTGTCAAGAAGACTTTGGCTCTGAGTGGCGGTCAGCACGGCGCCGAGGGTTTACCGCGCTCTCCTCGCTCAGGGAGGTGGGGCGGGGCGGGGCACACGCCGTCACAGCCCCGCTGCAGAGGGAAAACGGCGGTGCACCAGGGCCAGACGGCTGATCCGCCTGTGGTCGCGCGGAAAGGGACTTGGCCAGGAGGATAATACATTTAGAAAGAAGGAAAAGAACTGCCGGGCGTGGGGGCTCACGCCTGTCATCCCAGCACTCGGGAGGCAGAGGCAGGAGGATTGCTGAGTTCCAGTCTTGCCTGGGCTATCCAGTGAGCTCAGAGCCAGCCTGAACTACAGTGAGACCCTGTCTCCAAAAAAAAACAAAAAAGAAGGAACTGAAGGGAACAGGAAGTCTGCTCAGGTGTCAACTAGGTGACTAGAAAAGTAATGAGACCAGGGCAAGAACTAGGAAGAGGTGAGATTTGACTTGAGCTTTGGACAGGGACTGCGCATTAGACAAATCACATGCCAACCACCGACTTCCACGCAGAAGGCAGGTGGGTACTACTTCGGAGCAGGTGGAGCACAGAAAACAAAAGGATGTCTGTCTTTATACGTACACAAAAGTGCACTGTCTTCTTTAAGAGGAGGACATGCTTTAACCACCACCAGAAGGCAGCACGTGTAGTCTTCGCAGGAGCAGTAATGGGCGGCCCCGCACCTTACCCTTCCCTTGGCTCTCAGAATGGGCCTCAGGAAAGAAACCACACGTGGGTTAAAGTTACCGCTGAGCAAAGATAAAGACATTTGACCTTGGCATTTGTTTTTAGCTCCTTCCAAATGAAGCCTTTTTTCTTTCATGCTTTTTTTTTCCTTTTTTCAGCACTGGAGATAAACCAAGGGCCTCAAGCATGCTAAACAAGCACTCTGTCTCTGAGCGACATCCACATGGACTCTGGCATGTTTGACCATTACTGTAAAGACCTGAGCTAACAGGTCTTCTCCAGCACGGTGTTCCTGTCGGCGGGTATGGCCTATCACATGCCCGCGCAGCAAGCCCACCTTCCCTGGTGCCTTCAATACCACCAACGTGAGCATGTCGTTAATGAGCAGCCCAGACCCGCTGCGGAGCAGGAAGAGGACGGGAATGGCTGGGCAAGACTTCCAGATGCTGACAGAACCTCAGAATTAAGGGTGTAACAAAGCAGGACCTGGCTCTGTGAAGTCAGTGTCCAAAAACGTCAATCAGGAGATGGCAGGATCCAGCGGAGACCCTCTGGAGGGGAAAGAACTGAGACACGAAGCAGAATGAGATTTAAGTTAAACCGCAAACCTGTGCACACTAGGTGAGGCGAATCCTGAGGTTGACTCTTAGCCGAATGACAGGTCTTACGTGTGACCAGTAAGATTTTAGTCAACTCTCCGGAATCCTGACTCCACATCTATCTCATCAGGGAATGCTTCAGACAATACCTATTTCAACAAAAGGGTTTTGAGATGAAATTCACAGGTGAACTTGATGTAACCTGGGATGTGATTAAATAATCCCCTCCCCTCCACCCCCCAGGCAGCAGGGTGTGGCAGGAATAGGATGGGGACAGAACAGAGCAATGGTAGGGACTGTTTGAAGTGGCTTTAGATTTTGGGCTGGAAATTGAAAGTGCCTCTTCTACCAAAGGGAATTTAAACAGCTTTTCCATCACATCAGTACTAATCACGGAGTGAAAGCAATGATGAACACGATCAAGAGCTTCCAAGTGGACAGAAGAACCACGTCCAGCACCTGTCTACATTTGCTGGCATTTTGAAGAAGAGCAGCAAAGCCTTCTGTAGACACCTTCCAATGAAGACTTTAAGACTCGCCTGATAAAATCAGCTTAGGAAGAAGGACTGGGACAAAGTATCTGTGCATCTTATACACATACACACACAACTATATTTAGTTCTCAGTTATGCAGAGAAAGCTAGGCTGGGTAGTTGCTAAGTGACTGCGAAACCCACCTCCTGGTGCCCTGGTAAGTCAAATCAGGCAACCTTCCCCTAAAGAATGTTCTAACAAGGCTTATTTTGATTTGGATGCGATCTGAACACAGATTACTGGGAAAACAAATACAGTTTATTGGAAGGGGAACTGCAGGACTGTATGTCAAGCGATCGCTATCATTCCTATGAAGATCCAGTGATGAAACGCACACAGCTGCTTTGCCGAATCCTCACTGCGAGGAACGTTGCATTATCATTGCGGTTTCACAGAAGAAGAACTGAACTCCGAGACGTAGGATAATTCCACTTCTGTGCACCCCTGTCGGTGTCACGGCGTGAACAGACAGCTGCACACGGGTCTGAGCCACTTTCTTGTCACTGGGACACAATACCCGGCAGCTGCAACTTAGACGAGGAGAGTTTCATTCGGGCTCACAGTTTGCGGAGATCTCAGTTCGCAGTTGGCTGCCCCCCGCTCAGGATGGCACGGCGCGGGGGCATCGCAGGGCAGAGCTGCTGCAGGATGCCGCTCAAGGAAGCGGAGAGGGTCAAGGGGGGCTCAAAGGGGAGACGAACCTCGCAGGGCCACAGCCACAGTGACCCCCGAGCTTCACTGGTAACAAAGAGCCAACCCTGGGGTCCCCGCACGCCCCACTTACGGTCACAGGAGACCCTCAGGGGACACCTAGATCTCAACCATGACAACATATTTATCCACCAGTGACATGAGCTACTATGTGCAGAACTGAATAATGGTTCAAGTGCTCGCTTCAAAAAGCACCAGCATATGGGCCAGTTAGTACTCATTTGTCCCCTAGGGAGGTAGAGCTGAAATAAAAGGTCAAATAACATGACACCAAAATTATTTGGTAAAATAACTTTATCCCTAACTTTGACTTCAGAGGAAGATAAACACTCATTTTACAAATTTTTAGCCAACTGAAGTCAGTCTTTACTTCCTACGGACGCGCTGAGTGAGGAAGAATCCCAGGACATCACTGCAGCGAGGAACCACCATCGCAGGACCCTGGTGTGGACCGAGGAAGGAAAACAGTCTGGGACTCAGGAGAGGTCAGTTTTACTACTGGCACAGTCGCTGCCAGTAATGCTGGGCAAGCCACTCAGCCCCAAGCGTCTCTGTCTTCATTTGCAAAGTGAGGGCACTGAAAAAAATGATTTCTTGCCGTGCGTGGTGGCTCACGCCTGTCATCCCAGCACTCGGGAGACAGAGGCAGGAGGATTGCGGAGTTCGAGGCTTGCCTGGGCTCCATAGTGAGCTCAGGGCCAGCCTGAACTATAAAGCGAGACCCCCTGTCCCACCCCCCCAAAATGAGATTTCTTCTAGGTCCTACATCCCTTCCAGGAATAACAGTCTGACTCAGGTCGGTAAAAGAGCATAATCCAGGCTGCAGAAGAATTTGGCTGCAACGAATCATGGCCCCATATCCCGTGTTTCTCACTCATTACATTTCGAAGCCCAGAGGCGCCTCGTTCCAAAGTTTGTGGGACGCGAACGTAGCCACTGTTGCAGTAGAACTTAGGTCTCTCTGAAGACGGGGTCATTTTCAACCCAATTAAATGTTCCTGGTGATAGCTTTAAAATGTATTTATTTGTCCTTTGTCTTGGTGTCCTAACATACACCTCCTGGATCCTCGGACTCTTTCAAGTGGCGGGTGTCCTTTTGAATGCCATGGTAGCCCCTAGTAACCCGGGGTGGGGGCTGGTCAAAGAAAAGTGCAAAGCACGATCACTTCAAGGCCGCTCTCCAACCTCTGGGGAGCGGGGCAGAGACTCCAATTTCAACTGAACACTAAGAGCCGTTGGTTTAACAACTGCGCCTACGTGGGGAAAGTTCCAGGGAGCCCCTAAGGGCTGGCTTTTGGGAGCTTCCGGATTGCTGGAAGTGTGCGGGCTCCTGGAGAGTCCCGCCCCGGAGAAGCACAGGTATCTCATTCTTCGCACTCTGCAGCTCGCCATCTGGCTGTTCGTCTGTGTCCCGTGCAACATTCTTTGTAACAAACTGGTGAATTAAGTGCTTTCCTGAGCTCTGTGAGCTTTTTCCAGCAAGCTAGTTGAATTCAAGAGAAAAGTGGTAGGAATCTCCATTTATAGCCAAGGAGACAGAAATACAGGTGACAACGTACTAGTTGTAGTTGGCGTCTGAAGCAAGGGCGGTCTCGTGGCGCGAAGGCCTCACCTCTGCGACCTGAGGCTGCCTCCAGGCAGACAGCGGCAGCCCTGGCTTAGAGGCCGTGTGGCCGGGTGCACCACAGAACTGATTGCTTGTTTGATATGTCACACATCTAGGCTCATGGAAATGTGTGGTGGAAGATAAAGAAAAGAATAGGAAAAACATATTTTAGTTTTCCTCACATCTTTATATGTTTATTCCTGATGGTAAAAAAGCAAAGTAGACACAATCAGCTAACACTAATGAGAGCAATAAGACTTAAGAGCTTATACAGCTCTCAGCATATGGCAGCCACTGTTCTGAGTACTATGGTGCATTCAGTCACCAATTTCTCACAGCAGAGTAAGGAGCTAACCATTTTATTTTTTTAAAAAAGGAAATAGGGCCGGGCGTGGTGGCTCACGCCCGTCATCCCAGCACTCAGGAGGCAGAGACAGGAGGATTGCTGAGTTCGGGGTTTGCCTGGGCTACATACTGAGCTCAGGGCCAGCCTGAACTACAAAGGGAGACCCTGGCTCAAAAAAAGAAAAAAAAAAGGAAATAGGTTCAGAGGGTAACTAGCAATTTACCCAGGAAACACAGCTTCAGGATCCTCACTCCTGACCTCCAGGTACCACACAGCTTTCTTCACTTGATCTTAGCCAAAAGGCCGAGAAGCGATCCCCACACCGCTCTCTTGCACAGAGGTGTCACAAAGCACAGGGCGGTTCTCTCTCTGGCCAGGGCTATGCCTTTCCCAAGTCTTTGGTTCTTCTTGCCCTTTTCTCTCCGACCCCTCTGGACTCTGACTTTGCTCATCTTCTAATCTCCAGCTCAGATTCTACCCACAGATTTATTCAGACTGAATTTTCCAAGCAAATCAAGGAGCTGAGGCCCCCGCAGGCCTCCAGCCACGTGATGGGCACTACTTGGCCTCCCTGCGGCATGGGCCCCACTGCAGACACACAACCTTCACAAAGTGGGTGAAAATCCCTCTTTCTTTAGCCCAAAGAGAACTCTCAGCAACCAGAAGGGAAAAGAAATATTTCCTCAGGAAAGGCATTTGATGAGCTCAGATAAATTGGGATTATGCTCTGCAAAAGTTTAATGTTGCAGATGGTATAATGCGATGGTCTGAAAACAGAGCTGGAGATTTCAGGGCTGCTGAACCGCTAACTACCTCCAATTCCTTCTGCCCTACTCTTCCATTAGGAAGCCAAAGCCACCAAGAGGAAAAATAGAGTGGGGTGATCCTCATGAATGTTCTGAAAAGGAGTGAGTGCATTAAAAGAGATAGAAGATGTGAGGAAAATCTTCTTCTCTAAAGATATGGTAGCTCTGTCTTGTTGCTGTTTCTCAGATAGTAAAAAAAAAGTGAAAGAGACCAGAGAAGACCAAGCAGGCCGCAGTGCCTTTTCCCTTCAGATTCAGGCTCCTAATTCTATTGCCCACTAGAACAATGGCTTCCGGCTACTTAGGCCGGAATACAAGGGAAACTAAAGATATCTGGGATTTAACTTTATTACATATTTTATTAAATGTATGCACATGAAAAGCACAGAAAATTAACAGGTTTTAACATTCATACAAAGAATTACACAAAAAGAATACATCATTTTGTTTTTAATTTCTTTCCATAGCTCCACAAACCCCTCCGCTGGTAAGAAAAATTTGTTCCCGTCTTCCAGATTTATAAACTGGTTTCAGTCAGGCTTTCGAGTCACTAGCCGTTCACCTCAGTGGCCTGAGGCTGCCTGCCACAGCTCCTCAGTGTTTACATGTAATGTCTCATCTGGGTATTATTTCTCATTTGAACCAATCGGAAAAGGCTTCAGAGTAGAAGGAGAAGAAGCGGGACGTAAGACAAGTAATTTAAGCCAAGAGAAAACCCACGCTCATTCCATACAGAAATCACAGCCGTGTATGGTTGGTGAGGTGAAAAGGATTCGAGCAAACCCCTGCCATCTCGGTGGCAAAGCACCCATGAGATCCCACCTGGCATTCAGTTGCACCTGAAGATACAGGTTTCTGTAATTCTAAACAAAACTCAAACAAAACGACATTAACTCAACGCAAGAGCAGACGGGACAGAATTTTGGACAGACAACACAGCTTGTTCAAGGGCAGCTGGAAATGAACCCTCAAGGACAGAAAACAGAATTAAAAATAGGCTCCCCCATTCCTTAACCACCACTGGGCAAAAACCTAACTTCTTCCTAAAGTAAAATTCCTTGTCAAACGGTTTTATAAAAAGAAAAGAAAATCTTAATTTCTGCAGACACTTCTTACATTTCTGTCTCCAAAGTAATTCAAAAATACTATTTTTAAGACTTTCATGAGAATTTTAATCACCATGAAAAGTTGCAGAATGTCTGAATCTGTCCAGATTTCCAGAAAGTAAAATCCCTCCATTCTAGCTCTGAAAGTCAGAGTCTACGGCAGCTTAAATGAAGCCTGGCCTTCGAGTTTGCTTTTCTCCACAGAAACTATTTATTGAGAGCCTCAGGCTACTTAAGTCCAAGAATCAACAAAGGCAATTTTTCACTCTACTTCTTATTAGACTGTAAGTAGCACAATGCCCTACTCAAGAATATTTGTGGAAAGAGATGTAAAAAGAATTAAGATGTGTCATGTACATTTACCAACTCTTCATGATGAATGTAATCATTATGTACTGCAAATATGCACTAATAAAAAAATTAGAAACAAAACAAAAAATATTTATTGAATAAGAACTGAAAGAATGAAGCACTATTTCCAAGAAAAGAGTCATAGTGACGTCCAGTTGACATTCTGCCCAAGGTGAGACATAAATATGCCTTTAAAAATAAAAAACTATTTCAAAAATCCTCTTCCTACTAGCTTTATCGATAATAGCTACAAATCAAAAATAGTGGTAATATTCTTCCAGCGGTGAATGGTTAAACAAACTCTGGTACGTCCAGGGATATCTACACTATGGGAAACTATTAAGCATGAAACAACAATGAACTACTTTGTTTTGTTTTTGTTTAAGTGTTGTTGTTGTTGTTGCTCTGTCTTTTGAGATCTTACTATGTAGCCCAGGCTGGCCTTGAACTTGTGGCAATCCTTCTGTCCCAGCCTAAGTGCTAGGATGTGTGCCACGACACCTGGATAGAAACAATAAAAAAGAATGAACTATTGATAGACATAGCATGTATTAAAAAAAATGAACTATTAGGGCCAGAGATTTAGCTCAGTGGTTCCAGTGCCTGACTCGCAAGTGCAAGGTCCTGAGTTCGATCCCAGTAACCACATACAATATTGGGCATGGTGACTCACGCCCACCACCAATCAATACCACATACCACATAGCCGGGCGTGGTGGCTCATGCCTGTAATAACAGCACTCAGGAGGCAGAGACAGGAAGATTGCTGAGTCCGAGGCTTGCCTGGGCTACACAGTGAGTTCAGGGCCAGCCTGGACTACAAAGTGAGACCCTGTCTCAAAAAAAAAAACCAACAAACTATTGAGACTTATTATATGACTGATCTTTGATACCCACTCAGTGCCTAGCACAGCACTGAACACAGAAACTGAATAAAAATATTTTAAATAAATGAGATGAATGAAAAATGAGTACATGAATTTACTGCTCATAAAACTGGACAAACTGAAAATCCATAATGCTTCTGTTATAATTTTACATATATGTCACATTCAGGGAATGTCAAAATTAAGAAAGACAATAGATTAGAGGTTGCCAAAGGTAAGGGATGAGGGCACGAGAGGTAGGAGAGGCAGGTGTGGTTCTAAAGGCATGATGGGAAGGAAATTTTTGGTGATGGAGCTGGCCAGGATCTTGCCAGTGGGAGACACATGTTATAAAGCTGTATAGAATTTAATGCACATAGACACATGCCCACACAAAAGTACACGTACAACTGGAGGAATCTGAGTTGTACCTATGTCAGTATCCTGGTTATAATGTACCACATTTATATTACCATTAGGGAAAACATGATAAAACTATGCGGTTCTCTACATTATTTCTTACAACCCCATGCAGGTATGTAATTATCTCAAAATAAAAAGATGGAGTTTTAAAAATCCCAAAGCGACCTCTCTTCTGGAACCACCAGCAGCACCACTCTGTGAGGGGCAGGTGTGACTGCGAGAAGAGCGGGCGGGAGCGACGTAGTTAACGCACAAAAGCCTTCCTGACTGTCCCTCAGCCCTCCGTTCCCAGACTCCCACTGCAGACTAACTCCTGCTCCTACATTAAGAACAAATCCAGGACTCTTATCTCCTCACCTAGAATAAAACTCCTGGCACCGAGACTCATTATATGACCTATGTTTGATATCCACTCAGTGCCTAGCACAATGCTGAACGCAGAAACTGAATAAAAATGTTTTAAATAAATGAGGTGAATGAAAAATGAGTACATGAATTTCTTGCTCATAAAACTGGACAAACTGAAAATCCATAATGCTTCTGTTCTAATTTTCCCATCAGAAGGTCAATAACAGCTGTGCCCCTATGCCCCACAGGCCTGCAGAGGAGCTAAAGGCCTTCTCTTCCTGGCCTTGCTGTGGTACCAAGTACACACCCAACTTTGTTAGAGAGCTGCAGTAATTATTTGTTGTGTGATCCTGGGCCAGCTAAGTTTTCTATTTTTTTTTTTTTTTTGAGACAGGGTCTCGCTTTGTAGTTCAGGCTGGCGCTGAGCTCACTATGTAGTCCAGGCAAGCTTTGACCTCAGCAGTCCTCCTGTCTCTGCCTCCCGAGTGCTGGGATGACAGGCATGCACCATCATACCTGGTGTTAATGGCATTTATAAGTAGCTATATTTACAGGTAGAACTGTATGCTGAAAGTCCCCCGTCTTCCTAAATCACTGCACAAGAACGCCTGTCTTGGGCTTATTCTCCGACACAGTTTTATGCAGTGGTTCTATGACCAGCACAGGCACTGCAGGGAGGGGAGTCTACAGAGCCCTAAGAATATAGGCTGGAGGTATCACAAGGACCTCTGTTTATTTTCCCTGCGAGGGAAGCTATTTGCTTTCGGAAGAAGTCCACCGCTTCCTTCTCAGGACTGGGAGTGCCTCGGTCCACTCTTACTCATGGGTGGCAACGCTTCCCCAGAGTGTGCGCTTGGGACAAATATATTTGCTCTTGATGTGTCACTGGGTCACGAGGAGCTCTCTGACAAATACTTTACACATGGGCGTCTGAGCCCAGGTAGTGGAGATATTTGCTGGCACACACGGCAAGGATAGATAAACACAGAATACGGGTCCTGGGCCCAACTTTTCAGGAACATACTAATTCAGTTTGTCAGGCAACAGCATTTTGCACCCTAACTATTCACCTCGCCTCCACTTAAAACTGAGGAGGAACCACCTGTGACTATGACCTAGAAATCCTGTCTCTTTATAGAGCTTATGATCTAATCCTGTGTACTTACATCTGTTTACCTACTGGCCTCGAACACCACACAGCCACGCAATAAAGCAAAAGTCCCAAAAATAGCTTATCAAGCCAAGCATATTCTCTATAACTAGCAGGAGCATATGAAATATAATATAAAGCTATATCCATGTTACAATGAAGATGTAGTGTGTCCTGCAAATCTCAGGGGGGAAAATGTGCTTTTCGGAAGGATGAAAAATTTTTAAGGCCTGATTAGCTTTATTCTTTTTTAACTAATAAAATTAACAATAACATACACATAAAAGTATTTACTCTGTGCTAGGCACTATGGTAAGTCTTTCCAAGAATATTTTTTAAAATGATCTTTTAAGAGTAATACATATATTATTATTCCTATTTTATAAATGAGGAAATTTGGGTTTAGAAAGACCCAGGGTGTAAACTTGGGACAAAGTCATTCAGAACCAGTGTTCTCAATCTTAACACTACATACTTACTTGGTTTAGAGAGAAGGCCAGTTATTGCTATTATTAAGAAGATATAGGACCAGAGATTTAGCTCAGTGGTTCCAGTGCCTGCCTAGCAAGCACAAGGTCCCTGGCTGGATCCCCGGTAACTACATACAATGATAAAATATTGGATGTGGTGACTCGCGCCCACCAGCAATCAGTACCACACCCCACAATGCTGGGCGTGGTGGCTCACGCCTGTAATCCCAGCATTCGGGAGGCAGAGTCAGGAGGATTGCTGAGTTTGAGGCTTGCCTAGGCTTCATAGTGACATAATGAGCTCAGGGCCGGCCTGAACTACAAAGTGAGACCTTGTCTCAAAAAAAAAAAAAAAAGATACACACTGTATCAAAATATATTATAATAATTCTCAGTATGTAACTCTCGACTCACAGAAACGCCAATTTCACTTGACTCCGCCTAATGCATATCAGGAGGCAGAATGACACAGTCTTGGCCCCAGCACAGGGCCTGACCAACTCTGTCACTTTCAACAAGCCCTTTAGTATTTCTACACTTCACTCCCTGCAGCCCGTAAAACGAAGAGACTCAGTGGAATTTGTCTTTAGGTTTCCTTCCAGCTCTATAACTATGCGGAAAGAAGGAAGGAAAGAATTACAATTCATTTACTCACCAATGATTTATAAAGCACCTACTATATGCCAAAGGCTGTGCCTTCTCTCCCATTCTAAATTCATTTGCATTTCAAGAACAGCTCCCGCCAGCTTTCTGGGCTCCTGTATTTTAGACACAGAGAACAAGCTTACAGATCGTTGGTCTATTTGGGGAAACTGCAATGTACCCTAAGGCACTGAAAGCTCTTGCCGGGTCACCATTCCACAGCAGAAGAGCAAAAGGATCTGGAAATCGTTTGGGAATTCAGAAACAAAGTGCAGCAGAAGAAATATTCATGTGAACACATGTGTGTCTTCCAAAAAAAGAAAAAGAACTCTCACTGTATAGTCTTGCTTGCAGTAACTTCCAGAAAAATCTTGTACCTCTCCAGGAAGACAATTATCTAGACTTTCAGTTGAAAAAACTCCAGAAATGGAGCTCTTTCAAACTGAGTAGTACACTTGAGCATCTAGTCAGTCTTGCAAGGAGAAAGGAGTGGGAACAAAGAACTATAAGGAAACATTAAATGGGAAGCCCAGCCGGGCGTGGTGGCTCACGCCTGTCATCCCAGCACTCGGGAGGCAGAGGCAGGAGGATTGCTGAGTTCCAGGCTTGCCTGGGCTCCATAGTGAGCGGAGGGCCAGCCTGAACTACAAAGCGAGACCCTGTCTCCAAAAAAAAAAAAAAAAAAAAAAAAATGGGAAGCCCAAAGACAACAATCCAGTGCCTGGACATGGTACGTACTGGCATCCGGAGCCCATACTTCCCATTCAGTCTGTCTGTGCCTCAGTTTTCACATGTGTAAAATGCAAAGTGGCACCGATGACCTCTCCTCACTGTCTCGCTCTAAAGGTAAACCCATCCTCTGTCACCTAAGTCTTTGCTGTCCTATCTGCCACCCTTATCCTCCTTTGCACTGGCCAGTGTGAACAGAGGAGCCAGCTATTTTTCGACCAATCTATCATAGCTCTTCAGATACGTACTTGAAGCCTCTTACACGTGCCCGTCTCACGCCCTGTCCCCTAATTTAAATCACAGGTCCCCAGAAGGAGCGGCAGAGTTAGCAAGTTGTCAGGAGCGACTCAGGCAGGTCATCTGTCTAAGCTTCGAACTCCTGAAGAAGGAAACACACGCAGCAGGCTGCTGTTCACTTTCTCAGAAGGTCCTGCAGTGCTGAGGGCTCGACTCACGGCCTTGCACACGCAAGCCATATACTCGCCGCTAACCTCGGTCTCCTCTGTCTCCCCTGAACCTCTTGTAACTGAGAAAAACCCATCACTCCCAGTCCCCCTCCCCTCTAATCCTACCAGCTGTTTAAAGGAACACAGAAGCTCCAGGAGGAGGCCATTAGCGGCTTTGACGTGCTGACGACAGAGCGGAGCAAAGGGAACCTGCTCGCTCGCGAATTCTTTAGGACAGATTCTTCCTGCGTGGCTGAGCTGGGGGTGTGCCCAGGAAGAGTCACAGACATCAGAAGAAAAGGCGCCATGACTTGTGCAGGCTGCCCCAGAAGTTAGAATCTGAATCCTTCAAGAGGATGTGATTTGCCAGGGAAGCAGGACACCAACTCATCCTCTGGGGGGCGCAGTCTTCGAACTAGGGTGGTTCCGGACTCTGCTGTCGAACCTATTCCTTGGCAGTAGCTCAGAACAGACTGCTTAACAGGGTAGCGGAGGCTACTGAAAGCCAAATGTCCCTCCACCTTCCTGTGTTCTATTCACTGTCAGGGCCAATCGTATCTCCTTAAATTCTAGCCCAACTTATTAGTCCATTTAATGCCAAACATCTCTGAGTGGGACCCCTATGGAATTACTGTAAGGGGCTTGATGTCTCCAGAAAGATAATTTTATTTTTCTTTTTGGAACAAGCATCCTTCGAAAACCATAAGTAAAAATTTCACAAAAGAGACAGTTTGTTAATGAACAGACTCCCTACTCTCTGCCCAAGATTTTTAGTTTCATAGTTTTTATGTCTTCTTTTTTCCAAGATATAGACACCTACAAAAAAAGGAAGTAAATTGAGAATTCTTCCCATCGATTTCTACGTGATAAAGATGAGTGATTTTCTTTTTCTTTCTCAGGGACTTTGAATTATAAAATTTCTCACAGGGCCGGAGGGTTAGCTCAGTGGTTCCGGCGCCTGCCTCGCAAGCGCAAGGTCCTGAGTTCGATCCCCGGAAACCACATACAATGCTGGGCGTGGAGACTCATGCCCACCAGCAATCAACACCACATACCACAATGCCGGATGTGGTGGCTCACGCCTGTCATCCCAGCACTCGGGAGGCAGAGGCAGGAGGATTGCTGAGTTTGCGGCGGCTTGCCTGGGCACCATAGTGAGCTCAGGGCCAGCCTGAACTACAAAGCGAGACCCTGTCTCCAAAAAGCAAAAAAAAAAAAAAAAAAAAAAAAAAAAATTTCTCACAGAGAAAGACATGGATAAAAGTGTCAGCCACTTCAAATTTTTATAACATCTATGAAATTCAAGATGATAGATGTTTATCTCATAACCAGTATTTTATAAACCTAGCCTTAGAAATCAAGGACATGGTCTCAGTACTTCCTGTCATGGAAATTGTTACAACAGGCAAAGAAATGAGAATTCCCATGACTAAGGTCTCTCAGCTGTCACATTATTTAGTTCTGCATGAATAAAAGTTCTATTACCAAAAAAATGTTGAAAAATCTGCCATTAGAATTTGGCAAAAATTCATTTCTACATTGTCTTAGTACCTTCCATCAAGGCATATACGAACCCTGCAAAATATCTAAGTAAAAATAAATATGTGGTCTGGAGAAAAGTCCAAAGCAACGGCCTAAATGTCAAAAATGAAGTTAATGTTTTGCGATCTTCAACTAATATAGTTATGCAACTCTTAAGAGAAAAGAGAGCACAGGTCCTTAAACATCCATCATCCGGGACTCAAAGGAACAAATGTGAATTGTACAGGACAACAGAACAAGTAATAAAACTTCTCACTTCCTCAGGGCCACAGAACAGACCTTCAGATCACTAGCTGGAAGGTCTCCAAATTCCCAGGTAGTCACTGTGTCTGTCTTTGAACTGGTTCCCCAGGAGGGCCATTGCATTTGCAAAGTATTTTCTGCTTGTTCTGTTTGATTTCTCTTACTTGACTGGTATTTGAAGGGAGGAAAAATCCATTAGATTGGAGGTGTATACGCAAGAAATAAAACTCAAACATTTGCTCTCATTTCTAAAAAAATGTTTGAACAATAATTTGACATATATGTAGAAGTAAAAGAAAAACAAAATTTCTAGCAATTGCTCCAGGAATTCATGGGAAGCACAGCCACATATCTGCACTTCTCTTCTAATAATAATCACTGTAAACCCCATAGAGATGACGTTTACAATGCAGATTCCCGTTCCTTTTTAATATCACAAAGAGAAGTGCCATTCTGCGGTCTCAACATTTATATCTCACAGCTAGTACTGCTGTGACTGTGGGTGAGTCACTTAGCTTCTTCAGTAGTAAAATATCAAAATTGTGGCAGGAGGACTATGTGAGTTTGTGCTTATAAAGGACTAAAGTCTATCAGACTAGCGAATAACATGTAATTAACAGCTGTTTTTACTACCATCTCCAACTACTCTCAGCATCTCAAACAAAATCATACCTCCTCACAAAGAAATGCTCGTATTTCATTCTCTGAATGAATAATGGCCTGATCCCAGCTTTATTGTTAGACCCTTAAAAAAAAAAAAAAGTGAATCCTCCTATCCTCACTCTGAGCACAGCAATAGGGGCTGGGGCCTGCGCTGCTCTGTTCTTTGAGTAGCAGAGAGCAGCTGCTTATGCTCAGTAGTCACAGCTGTATTCATTTAACACATGGGATGTGGGGCCAAGATTATTTAGCTCAGTGCTTCTGGCACCTGCCTCACAAGAGCAAGGTCCTGCGTTTGATCCAAAAAGCTGTGTCTCTGGACTGGGCCAGAACTGACTTGTTCCTGGTCAGCGCTTTCCATTACACCCTCTAGAAACCAAGCCCTTATTTCCTGGTGCAACTATGCTGATTATTTTTTTAACTGAATTCTTTACTGGTACTATGCTGGTTATTTTTAATAAATATTATATAAAAATCTTTCTCAAGATAAACAAAAATAGTAGAGGATGCTCCAACCAGCCACTATATTTTGCTTATAGTTCTATAATATAAAATCCTTTGCCTACTTTTAAATTTAATGAGGCACATTATTCCCAGATGATGAGCTTTTGTCAGACTTGCCAGAAAGGATGATGTCAGGAAAGTTGGTTCTGAAATCGACAGACAGACGGACAGACCACCACTGCCCCTCACCTACACTCACCCTTCTGTTTTAAGAGCTGGGCAGGCTGCCACTTCGGAGCCCACGAGACGCAGGAAAGGGACCAATTCCTAAGCAGGGAACGTGCACACACCACCAAGGAAATCTCTCTGAAACTTCCAGGCAGGTCCGGAAGCTTCGTTTGCCCAATAGAAGAGCGTTAACCCTGACCGAGGCCCTGGAAAGATTTAGGCACGTACAACAGAGCTGACAGAAGGTCTGTGATTGCCTGAAGTGGTATCGTCACAGGCGGCTCAGTGAAGGTGAAAAAAACAAAAACCCACTGGCTTCAACGTCAGTCTTAAGCCTGAGTTCCAGGGCGCCGCTTGCCAGCTGTGTGATCCTGGACAGACATTTTACTTCTCTACGTGAGATGGGTTCAACCTCCTACCTTCAGGGATCTCTGTGAGGACTAAAGAAGACTTCATGTTACGATGTCGCTCATGTCTGGCACACACCAGAAACTCAAAGTGAGAGGAGAGTTGTGCACTTACATTCAGGAGGGAAAGATGTCCCCAAAGATCCCATCCGCCACACCCACCCAATTTAGACTAATAAAAGTGAATCCAACATATATTGGCCCCAATTTTTCTAAGCGCTTTGTTTGAATAACTGATATTTTTAAAACTCTGACAATAGCTGAGATAACACGAAAAATGCTACCAAATCTTCCCCAATAGCTCTTTCCTGTCAAGGTGTCACAGCGGCAGTCAAGGCTTCAGGTGTGTTCTGCAGAGCACCAGGAGCTCTCCAGCTGGAGTCCACATCCTGCCACCTGCTCTGCCCCCTTCCTTTTCTACCCCAACCCTAACTGCAGCTACTTTTAAGAGATGAACTATTTCTCTTCCTTTGAGTAACCTACGCACAAGATATATAGAGCGAGAGTAAGCAAATGGTCTTGTCTTCTCTTCACTAAAAAATACTTATCATTTCTGATATACTTTAAAACAAACTTAAGGGCCAGAGACTGAGCTCAGTGGTTCCGGCGCCTGCCTCGCGAGTGCAAGGTCCTGAGTTCGATCCCCGGTAACCACATAAAATGCTGGGCATGGTGAATCACACCCACCAGCAATCAATACCACATACCACAGTGCCGGGCATGGTGGCTCACACCTGTCATCCCAGCATTTGGGAGGCAGAGACAGGAGGATTGCTGAGTTTGAGGTTTGCCTGGGCTACATAGTGAACTCAGGGCCAGCCTGAACTACAAAGTGAGACCCTGTCTCAAGAAAAAAAAAAAAAAAATTAAATCCCAAGTATAGCCGGGCATGTTACAGATACCTATAATCTCAGCCCTTGGGAAGCTGAGGCATGAGGATTGCCACAAGTTCAAGTTCACCTGGGCTACATATGAGTTCAAGGCCAGCCTGAACTACTTAGCAAGACTGTTTTTAATAACCAAAACAAACGAACAAAAAAACCAAGTACATCTGAAAGCTAGGAGACTTTACCACTTACATTTCACTAGACCTAGATTTAAAATTAGAGCAGTTAAATTTGAATTTTCAAATTGTTGTCAGACTTCACAGTAGCACATTGGACTAAAACTATTCAATTTTTCTAAATCAGTTTCCTCATGTCTGAAGCAATAATATCAACTATCTAATGGAGTTATTTTAGCATTAAATGATGTCACACGTGAAAGTATTTTGAAAATTATTAAGTTTTATAAAAACATTACATTAGAAAATCCAGTCACTTTCTGTTGGCTATAATCTACCTGATCAATAAAATCTTAAATTTATATTTATGCCTATGTCTTCCCAGCTGGCCACACCCTACTGTCTATTCTTCTAACTCATACTGTACCGTAATCTATACCCACTGATTTCATCTACTTTTTATCTAAAACCCCCTACCCTAGTTCAACAGAAAAATCACTACAGATTCTAACACTCTCTGCTTTGAATTCCAAAGCTTGATACCTATTTCTAGGTGAAATCTGACTTAGTTTATAGAATGTCAAATGACCATGACCATAAAAGCTTCATGAGCATCTCCTTCATAGGCCATGTATATATTCTTTTTTTTTTTTTTTTTTTTGAGACTGGGTCTCACATTGTAGTTCAGGCTAGGCTCGAACTCAGCAATCCTCCTGCCTCTGCCTCCCGAGTGCTGGGATTACAAACATGAGCCACCACGCCGGCATTGTTGTATGTGGTACTGATTGCTGGTGGGCATGAGCTGCCATGCCCCGTTTTGCTGTATGTGATTACCGGGGATCAAACCAGGGACCCTGTGCCTGCTAGGCAGGTGCTGGAACCACTGAGCTAAATCTCTGGCTCAATGTATATATTCTCCCCCCCCCCCTTTTGGAGACAGGGTCTCACTTTGTAGTTCAGGCTGGCCCTGAGCTCACTATGTAGCCCAGGCAAGCTGCCACGAACTCAGGAATCCTCCTGTCTCTGCCTCCCGATTGCTGGGATGACAGGCGTGAGCCACCACGCCCGGCACTGTGGCATGTGGTACTGATGGCTGGTGGGCGTGAGTCTCCACACCCAGCATTGTATGTGGTTACCGGGGATGGAACTCAGGACCTTGCGCTTGCGAGGCAGGCGCCGGAACCTCTGAGCTAACCCTCCGGCCCTCAATGTATATATTCTTAAGACACAGGCTCCTGTCTTCTGGAAGGAGCAGTAACTCCTGACTGTTTCATTTGTATAAATTCTGCCTCTAAAAACAAAAAAGCTTTTGGCATCTACATCTGTGCTACTTTGTGGTGCGCTGAACGGATTCCCAAGCCTAGCCTTAGCTGTGAAAACAGCACATAGTCAGACTCACAGCTGTGATTTATTACAGTAAAAGGATAAGACAAGTCCGTAAAGAAAAATGTAGGGCAAAGACAGAGGAAAGCCAGGCACAAACTTCCAAAGTGTCTTTGTTACTTTTCCTCACTGACACACATTACCTGACACCCACAATTTAGGGAGGAAACCGTTTTGTTTCACAGTCTGCAGAAGTTTCGGTCTACACTTGTCCCAAGCAGGGTGGCAGGAAACAGAGAAAGATCAAGAGATAACGCACAGTGGCACGTGGTGGTGGCCAGAAGACAGAGAGGCCAGGCTGGACCTCGCAGCACATTCCTGTTATTCCAGTCCTCAGAAGGCTAAGGTGGGAGGATTGTTATGAGACTGAGGTCAGCCTGGGCTACCTAGTGACTTCAAGGCCAACATAAACCACAAAATACATAGCAAGAACTTGTCTTAAAAAACAGAAAGAAAGAGAAAGGAAGGGAGGGAGGGTGGGGAGAAAACACTAAGCCAATCAGAGGAAAAAGGAAAGCCTGCTGTGATAACTATACAGCCATGCTTTTCAGGACAGCAGAATTAAAGAGTGACAGGGTAAGCAAAAACTTGACAAGGGCGTGTAAAAGTCCATAAAAAGTTATGTTTCCTTAAAGAAATTTCCAAAGCTCTCCAGGATCGTGGTCCACTCTCACCTCTCTCTGGCGCCAGGCCTGCCAGCCTTGCCTGAGCACGAAACCATCCCCACATCACTTCCTACCCTTCTGGACTTCCTGGTTCCTGATCGTTCAGTTCTCTTCAGTATCACCTCTCCCAGGCGCTTCTTGCCCTTTCTCTTTCACTACCTCAGCTCTGTGCTCACATCCATTAACACCATACCACGCAGTAACGATAGATGGGTTTCCACCAGGATTCTCCACCTAAAACAAGTTCTGGCACATAATAAAATAGTAAACACTCAGTATTTGTTGAATAGATCAATTCATCTCCACGTCTGACATTCAGGCCGCCCGCTTTGTCAATAAATGTTCATTGTTTAATACCTTAAAAAGAAACACCTACAAGTTTCAGTAAAGACCAACCAATCGTGCCATTCTTGGCTGTTATGCTATGCCCACACGTTTAGTCACTAGACCCGCAGGTAGCCACCCTCCTGAAATGGCAAATACACCCTCCTGACCAGCCGCATGCTTGGTTCCTCAGTAGCGGTGCTTTCGTCTTAAAGGGAAGAGACCAAACCAGATCCTCTCCAGAGAACTAACCCCAGGCTTGGTGACCACGGTGGGAAGGACATGAGCCTTGACACAGGAAGGAGATCAGGGTCAAAGGTTTAGTGGTCTAAAAGCCCAGTGCGGGATGCCTCCGTGGAATTTAAAGTGCACCTCTTCCCTCTGTGTACTGCATGCCAGCCCAAGATTTCCTTCTAGATTCTGACAGCTCAAAGACATTTTGGAAAATCTTGGTAGAAGGGTAAAAATAAACACATCCACCCATCACTCACTTCCCTGTACAACAAGCGAACACCTGTGTTGGCTTCACGGCAGGATCACATCTGTGGCTGGCAGAATGCGACAGCTGGAGCCACGCTGCCTCCCCACCCTTGGCTCCTAGCCACTTATTAGCTCATGTAGGGAAGCAGACGATCGTCTCCACGTTCCGGCACTCTAGTAGCGCAGCTGAATCTCCCCGGTGGCTTTCCCCGAGGAATTCCAGGCGATGTCATGTTTTCCCTCTGGTCTGAGTCAAGCAGACAACACCCCAGCAAACAAACAGACTTGGCAAACATATACTTCTGTCGACTGCTGCCAGATCCTGACAACTTGGGGAGAAGAGTTACTCAGCTTCTTCAAATTTCACACAGATGATACATTTTGTGGCCCGAACCTCCCTGCTCCTCCCCCACAGGAAACTCAGAAACCTCTAGCCACAATAGTGCTCACCGAGCTTGAGAAGGTCTGCAAAGCACTACCCAGATTCAGCACGCACTGGGTGTCAACTATTCCTGGAATCTTAAACTCAATTCTAGAGCCATAAAGAGGCACCTACAACACTTAGTCTGGGTTGGAGACTCCATCATTTTGCCAAAAGCACACCTGGATCCTTTATTTAAGATGATAAATATGTTTAGCCTCAAATCAAGACATCTTTTTACAATAATCTGGCTCTAATGTGACCCAGCTCATAAACTGGCAAACGGAGACACCATTCGCCAGCACATTATGTACCTTTTTCTAGAAGTCTTAAATACCAGAGCCATCCCCACAACTACATGAACTTTTACCAACAATGTTTTACAATGTGGTATCTCACTGGTACCCACAAATACAAAGAAAATCAACCTCAATGTATCCTTCATTCTTTGAACAATGTTACTATCCTAAAGAGTAATTTAGCTCTAACATTCAAAATATCGAGAAACTTCCATTAGTTTCTTGCACTCTCTAAGATAAAAGGAAAATTTCCACCCTGATTGCATTTTTGGTCAGGAACTCACCATTTTAGCAGCTTTTTCTTCCATAACTACCCAACATGCCCACTCCCTGGTCTCTCCCTGTTCCCATGCCCTTCCTTTCTCCAGACCTTTCGATATAAAATGTTCTTCTACCTGTTCTTTCGCCCTTACTCCCTTCCCAGCCTAACCAAGTGCTACCCCGTCATGGGTCTACTCACTGTTCACCTTCCAAATTTCTAGGCAGTCGCCCTCCTAGACTGTGATAGCTAGCTCCCCCTAGCTATTATGTACACACAATAAGCTGTGTGTACCCTACCAGAACACTGCACTGTGCTGTGTCCATTACTTTACCATTGTTATCCTCAACGGCCAAGAGATGGAGAAAGAAAGCAAAGGAAGAGAAGGAAACTGGTATTTTTTGAAGGGTGACTGTGCAAATCACAATGTCAGCCAATTTAGTATGTTCTTTATCTCATTTCTGTCTTTGAGCCTCATTTTAAGATAATGGAATAATGTTTTCAGAACAGGAGACTGAGACTCAGAGCATTTAAATTACATGCTCAACTACACAGCTAGTAAGTAGACCTAAGATTTAAGTGGAAGTTTATTGAATTGCAAAGCCAAGCTTATTCTACTATATATTGGTTCTGCAGGAAACTTGGGATTCCAGATTCACACCTGGCCATAAACTTTAGCTAGCCTAAACGCTCTCTCCCCTCACTTTCCTGGCTATTGTGCTTCGTAATTCCAGCTTCTGACTTTTCACCAATGACTGTCCCTGGAAACTGTCCACTATCAACTACGAGATGGCAGAGTACCTTAAGAGTCCAGCAAGAACACAGAGATCACATTTGCGGAAAGTGGTACATGCCACTTCAAAAAGACTTCGACATGCACTTTACAGGTTGAGGATCCTTAATTTGAAAATCCAAAATCTAAAGTGTTCCATATTAGAAATCTTGAGCGCGACTGATATTACACGTGGAAATTTCCACTCCAGACCTCATATGATGGGGTTACAGTCAAAACACAGCCACACTAAAAAGAGTATATAAAATTATCTTTAAGCTTTAAGATCTATAGAAAATATGAATGATTTTTATTATCTAGACTTGGGTACTATTCCAACATATATCATTATGAACATACAAGTATTCCAAATATTCCAAATACCACAACATAAAACACTTCTGGTTCTAAGCATTTCAGACAATTAGCACTCAACCAAACTAAGCAGAGTTAGAAAGTGTCTTATCTAAGTGGTCTGAGTAGATATGAAGATTTTATTTTTATTTTTATTTTTACTTTTTTGCTTTTTGAGACAGGGTCTTGCTCTGTAGTTCAGGCTGGCCCTGAGCTCACTGTGGTGCCCAGGCAAGCCGGCGCGAACTCAGCAATCCTCCTGTCTCTGCCTCCCGAGTGCTGGGATGACAGGCGTGAGCCACCACGTCTGGCACTGTGTTATGCGGTGTTGATTGTTGGTGGGCGTGTCTCCATGCCCAGCATTCTATGTGGTTACCGGGGATCGAACTCAGGACCTTGCGCTTGCGAGGCAGGCGCCGGAACCACTGAGCTAACCCTCCGGCCCTGAAGATTTAATTTTAATAAATCCTCTAACATTACATAATGAAGATCCACTTCATTTTCACTCAAGTGCTTCAGCATATTATCTCTCATTTATCAAATTGTGATCCCTCCAAATAAAACCTCATTAAGATTTTTGTAGACACCAACCTTGCATGAACAAGGTTGGATCCCTGGTACCACAAAAAAAAAAAAAAAAA
>PVIC010013459.1:0-38040 GCA_004025085.1 Thryonomys swinderianus
AAAAAAAAAAAAAAGATGTGCTCACTTGCTTGCTTCCACCACTTGATTTGCTGTTGCTCTCTGCCATGGCATGATACAAAGGAAAACTAAGCTGATGCCAGTGCCCTGCCCTTCAATGTCCACATATGTGAACTAATAAAACTCTTTACATCATAAGTATTTAAGTAGTTTTGTTGTTGCAACATAAAGTTTCCAAATACACAAGTCCTTACTATATTCTCCAGGTGCTTTCTAAATTCAACCCTCTTATTCATTATATTTTCATTTTGTCTCTTTGCCTATTCACCAGACTATAATGTTATTTTAAAACAATGCTTGCTTCTAAGTAAAAATTTATGAACTATTCAGCCTCTTATTTTAGATTCAAAGACTCCAAGGACATCATTAGTGAATCATAAAAAATTTCTGACATTAAATCTATAAGAAAGCACCAAATAGTTTTCTTTGTCTTGTCAGGATTTACTTTATGCTCACTCACGTACAAATAGAAACATAAGGCAATAAACACAAAAATTTCCAAGGCCAGAGAATTATGAATCATTGCTCTATTTAGGAACCACTTTCCAAGCATATTCTTCCTAACACTGAGAAAGCAACTGTACTACTGAGTGAGAGTTTCTAGGTAAATAAAGTTGAAAACAAATCAAGGCAATTGTGTTAAAGATTATTTGACTGCAAAAATAATATGTAATCAAAGCCACGGTATATTTAGCGACTTTGGAACCTGTGAACACTATGCATTTGTCAGCATAAAAAATCATATTTTTGCTCAAGGATCTACTTCACAATAGATTTAAGATCTGTCAGAATATGTGACATGAGTAAAATTATGCAAAGATCATGGACAATAAACTTATTGGAATGATATTAGTAATTACAATAAATGCAGAATTTTCCAAATATTCCTGGACTATAGATTAAAGTATTTTAAACCAAATTACATTAGTATTGTACTAATGTTCTTTATGTTTGAAAAATAACTTGCAGAGGCTGTTAATGTAGCTCAGTGGTAGAGTACATGCCTAGCATCATGGAATCCTGGGCTCAAGCCTTAGTAGCATATCAAAAAAATCCAAGTTTAAAGGTAACTGAGGAAAATTTTCCTACGTGTTTCAACTCAAACCATAAATCAAACTCAAGTCCATGAAGTAATGGTTTCATTCCAATGTGGGCCTCATATTCTTTCCTAAGAGTATGTACAGTATTTTAGGTAGTATTTCTTAGCATACAACAGATATTTTTGGAACTTACATGAATACAGCCATATTCACTAACATCATGACCCATACACCTCTCTGAGTGAGCTGTATTAGAAGAACACTTCAACCTGTGCGAATTCTGAGCCAATATCTGTGTATTCTAGTCTAGACTAAGCAGCCCTTCCGTGGAGATTACTGGTAATTACAATTGGACCCTGGTGGTGGTCATCTGGAAAATCAGAAGATCATCGTGAAATAAGGAAAAGTCTGAAAGCATAGGAGCTTCTTAGGAGAATAGAAATCTGGCCTAAAATTTAAAAAAAAACTGCCTTTAATTCTCAGGCTGGTATTTTTCTGCTGTTCTTAATGATTTGATTTCAATAGTTAATAGGAAGGAAAATGAAGTGAAAAATACACAAGACACATGGGTCTGAGAATACCAGTTGCAGATTTAAAGGGTCAGGCTCATTTACCAGGGCAGTCTGGAGGTGAGGCTGAGCTGGTGATGTTGCAGAATGCAGGACACAGATGGAGTGAACTGGGAAAAGGGCTTTGAAATCTGGCTGTGAACCAACATAGCTCAGAAACTAAGCATCTCCTTAGTGAGTTTTCCTGAACACTCATCTGCATAGCAGATTTGGGGACCTCTGCATATTATCTGCTGAAACAAAAGAATAATTAAGGATATTAAATGTAGTGTGTGTTGGGGGGGCTGCCCTCAGAGTGAACACAATATCTGACCCCACCGAAATCTGGATGGCTTATTGAGAGGAATCAGAAGGGCTGTGTTGGTTTGGCAATCCAGATGCTTAGACGTTGTGTCCTAGACACTCATGTATGAGGAGAACCCACAGGGCTGCTATGCATTAGAGTCCTGGGATGCCTAAGCAAAGGAAATTGGGATAAGCCTTGAATTCTCAGTGGTAGTTGTGAAGTGATACTGTATAAATTAGTCCTCCACATTTTGGAAAGTAGGCATTTTCTCTGAAGACTATTCAAATGCTGTTAGCATAATTAGGATTAAATCACTATCTTTTTCCTTGAGAAGAATGAGTTTGATGAAAGCAGTAGGGACTCTAACCTCATTGTAGTTACAATTAGGTTTTTGGTTAGTCCTTCTGAGGAAGAAAACATTGCCTTATTGAAAAAGTTCTTCCCTCCCCATACCTCTCAGTCTTTGCAGCCTGGCTGCAGTGGTTAGACACAGTGAAAGAGAAACCATGAAGTAGAGAGAGGGCTGGGATTCCGTACTGCAATCATTGCTAATTTCTGCTGCTTAATTTCAATGGATACCACCAGGTTTAAACTTATGACCGGACTCGTAGGTACAAGTTTTTCAGCTGTGATTACACAAGATGCTGCCTGAAGTGTGATGAGGTCTGGCACCCAGTCCCAAGATATGTCCCTGATTAATTTATAGTGGGAATGAATTTAACTGATAAAGGGAATAGACGGTGGCAGAATATAAATAAAAAATATATTTCAAAGGCTGTAAGCAGTCATGGTCCAATCTACCTCCATTTTAAATATTCTCATTCCTTAGTCATATAGCAGCTTCTTTGAAAATAGGTGATACATGCCATATAATAGATACATACATTTATCATGTAGCACGTGCAATACATATATGTATGTGTAACAAATGTCATGCTTAGTCAGATGGTCATAGTAAAAACAATCTTATGACATTTCAAAGGGGTATAAGGTGAAGACTAAAAAGTTTCTATTCATAGTTCAAACTTGAATTTCTTCCTCAAGAAGTAACCACAGGAATAGTTTCTTTTCCACATTTCTTGTCTAATTATATATACAAATATATGCATACTGCCTGCATATGTACATTATCTGCTTATGTTCATAGAAATTTATTCTGTATTTACATACCTGCACATATGCATATATATCATTTAAAGGAACAAGTGAAATTGTATCAGTACAAGTGGCTCTATTATGTCCAGTAATAGCTACAGAGTTTGTAGAAAATGTATCACAGTTTAACCAGTTCATACTTAAGGACAATTTTATGTTTATTTTTGCACCTACTGTTACAAAATGAGCTGCTCTAAAAGAATCAATGAACATTTTCTGTAACATATTAGACAGAAAATATTTTCAGCTTTACAAGCCATGTCATAGGAAGTGAACTCTAGTAGATTTTTTTTTTTGGGGGGGGGTTTGGTTCTGGGTTTGGGTTTGGGTCTGGGTTTGGTTTGTTTTCCTTTTTTTTTTTTTTTTTCCTTTGAGACAGGGTCTTGCTTTGTAATTCAGGCTGACCCTCAGCTCACTATGTAGCCCAGGCAAGCCTCGAACTCAGCAGTCCTCCTGTCTCTGCCTCCTGAGTGCTGGGGTTACAGGCGTGAGCCACCAAGCCTGGCACTGTTGTGTGAGGTACTGATTGTCCGTGGGCGTGAGTCACCATGCCTGACATTGTTCTGTATGACATGTCAAGATCTGGGATCGAATTCCAGACTTTGTGCTTGCAAGGCAGATGCCTGAACCACTGAGCTAAATCTCCTGCCCACCAGTTCGAAATTTAGACTTCAAACTTGTTTTTATTCATGACTCATTTCAAAATATATTATTTAAACTTTATTGTACATATATCTGTTCAATCACATTTACAGCAGCCCTGGTGAAAGTATGTAAGACAAATGAACAAGAATGATATGAGGTGAAGAAATGTCATGATATATGTATAACTTTAAATTTTTTTCAATTGGTAGTGAATTTAAACTTTATAGGTTATGTTTAATTTCTTAATTCAGATATGAGTTTTAACTTGGTGACACAAATGAGTCTCCATTTTAGCAGCACACATACAAAAGTATTAACTTACACACCATGAAGCAATCACTCTTGTAGCACATTTTAAAATCACGTGGACATATTTAGAAAAAAAAATTCAAGTATTTTAAAAATAATTAATAGAAATCAGTTAATAAAGAAAGGCAAAAAGTTGTACTTGAAAGTATCATTTTGGAGGGATTATCATCATCACCACCACCACTATCATCATCATCATCATCATCATCATCATCATCATCATCATCATCATCATTTTGTTTGCGACAGGGTCTCAATATGAATTTGATGCTGGTCTGCAACTCCCTATGTAGCCCAATATGGTCTTGAACTCAAAGTGTTGCTCCTGCCTCTGAATAGCCAATTATTGATACTAAGCAGAAAGTTGATTAAAATTTAGATTTTAGAGATGGTAGAATCTTTTTTTTTAGCCTCAAAAATTTAGTCTAGTTGAAAAATAATATGCTGGCACATACTGATACTAACAAGGGACTTTCTTTCATTCTTTTTTTTTTTTTTTGGAGAAAGGGTCTTGCTTTCTGGTTCACGCTGGCCCTGAGCATACTATGTGGCCCAGGCAAGCCTCGAACTCCCTATGACATAGTGAGACATAATAATTCATTTTTTTTTGAGACAGGGTCTCACTTTGTACATCAGGCTGGCCCTGAGCTCACTATGTCCCTATGACTCTCCTATTTTATCTTTGTTTGATTGTTTGTTTGTTTTGAGACAGGGTCTAGCTTTGTAGTTCAGGCTGGCCCTGAGCTCACCATGGAGCCCAGGCAAGCCTCAAACTCAGCAATCCTTCTGTCTCTGCCTCCTGAGTGCTGGGATTACAGGCATGAGCCACCATGCCCAGAACTGTGGTATGTGGTATTAATTGCTGGTGGGCATGAGTCACCACACCCAGCATTGTATGTGGTTACCAGGATTGAACTCAGTACTACCTCATGCTTGCGAGGCAGGCGCAAGAACAACTGAGCTAAATCTCTGGCCCCTTATTTTACCTTTTTAAAGTACATGAAATATTTTGTTGCTACTAAATTATTAGCCATAACTGCCCAACTATTATTCTTAAAGATTTTCAATGGTATGATATGAAATTTTGTGCAAGTATCAATAATAGCTTTATCCAAATTGGTTAGAATTGAATGCCTAAGGGGATGTTCTATTTTTCTCCCAAAGTTAGTATTGGTTTTCAGTCAGTAATCATCTTTATAAAGATGAATTTGACATGATCAAAACTCGTGGAGTAGTGAAAGGTGAAAATGGGTTAAGATACACTCAGAACACAGGGGTTCTATAAATCAGAGATTAATGAGAATAAGTGATTGCTTACTGGTTGTCTAGTAGTAATTTATAGCTGAATAAATTATGGTGCTTTAGGGAAAATAATAACATTCAAAGATTTGTAGGAAAAAAGTCAAAAGTTCTTAATTTAGCTGGTGGTATGCTAAACATCTTTAATTATGAACCACTTAGTTAAATCTATGACTGAACTTATCCCTTTTGGACAGTTTGTTAGGCAAATCCCGAGGAAGCAATTGTTTCTCCTGCTGATCTTTTCCATGTGCAAACTTTATTTAGAATTTTGTGATGATGTAGCTTTTCATTCTTTGAAATATGCCTAAAATAGAATGCAGCTATGCATTCTTTCATCATGCAAAATTAATGTCTTTAAATATTAATGTGAATAATTTAAAATAACATTACTTATAAAAATATTACTAATAAAACTTAGAAATTGATAACGTTTAAGAAATCACTTAGCATTGTGCTACCTGTTATGAATGATTAAATTTTATAGCGATATTTTCAATTTAGGGGCTGGGTTTTCGGGGGTTGGGGGTTTGGCTCAGTGGTAAAGTACTTGCATATCATGTGTACAGCCCTAGATTCAACCCATAGCACTGCAAATAAGTAAATGGTCAGTGATTTTATACACTCTTAATGGTTGATATATTTATTGAATTACAGTAGTTTTAAGTTCCATGCATGCGCTTCTCTCAGTGCTTGAGATCTGTAAAGAACAAACCAAATGCTTCATCCTCCATGGGACTTTTATCTTACTGCAGTAGTCAAATCCTAAGAAATATACAAAAATTACATAATATGTTCTAAAGTGATCTGGTATATGAAAGGAAATATAGAATTTGGTTATGTATACAGTGTAGTCAGCTTAAAATTTTAAACAGGAAGTTACTGAAATGACAACATTCAAGAAACGATGTGAAAGAGTTCAGGCTATGTGCCAAAAGATTACGTTATTGAGGAGCATGTATGACAGAGGGGTAGTGAGTACAAATTTCTCAGGAGGCAGAGTTGCTGGGGAAGTCGAAGGCCAGTGAGGCTGTCATGGCATGAAGAATTTGAGAGTAGACATATGTTTAGACGGGCAATGGAGGACTGACTCCCCTCGAGTCTGGCCCTGTAGGCCATTGTAGGGATGCTGCTTACAGTGTAAAATAGGGAGCTGTGACCAAATTGTGACAAGTGCCGTATAGCAGGGTGATAAAAGTCGGTGAAGTGAGAAGTAGTTAGACGTTGAATGATTCCTAAGCATTTGGCCCAGGTGAGTGGCAAATAGAGTGAGTTACTCTCCGTAAGACAGAAGAGGGTGTGAGTGGTGTAAATATGCAAGGAATATCAGGAGCTCAGCTTTGAATGTGAGTTTCAGGCATCTATTCCACTAAAAATGAGTAGATGATTGGATAAACAGGATATAACCTGTTCAGGCCTGGATCTACAGTTAGGAACTACTGGTGAATAGAGAGGATATGATCATCAATGGAATGAGAGTAGATTGGAAAAGGAGACCAGGGACTAAATCCTGGTACACTACAGTGTTTGGAGATCAAGGGGAAAAGGAATAATCAGCAAACAATGGTGAGCGGTTATGCCCAGAGAGGCAGGAGAGAAAGTAGGAAAGCATACTGGAAGCCATGGGAAAGGGAGGGTGATGGAGGAAGGAGTGGATACTATAGCCAGTGTGGTTCTCAGGACAGGATGATAACGTTATATTAGTCACTAAATTAAACGATAAAGTAGTCATGAGAAATCATGTATTGTTTCTTGCATATTGTGTATAATGTGATCTTGTGTATATTGTTTTTCATGTAGGGAATTACTTCAAAAATAAACACAGGCTTTGTCTCTAAAGTATGCAATAAAATTGAATTTGCTATTGAATGTGTAAAATATTATTCTTCTCAAGGTCATGTAACATTTTTAATATCTCTGAGTTTGTTGAGAAATGAAGACTTACTGAATTTTTGCAATTAGAGGAGCAGCTAAAAATGATTCCAAAGAACAAAGCTGACAGTTGAAGAAGGCAAAAGATGATTATTTCCCAAGCACTCAATCCTTTAAACTATCATTTTATTTAAAGATAGTGAAAACTCATCAAAGTTCCAGAGAACAATGTGATTGAGTTCACAATGCAGACTATAATTAGAAAGTGTTAACCAATCTTATTTAATTAAGTCTCATATCAAAGACATGCCTTTGCACACCAATCAGTTCACAACCCTCAGTCATAAAACATGAATCCTGATTCAGGCCATACTTAGGTGGCTATAATATGACAGAAGAATCATTCCAGTTATGAATTCACAGAAGGCTATCCTCACTGGCTGAAATTGCCACCTCCCATTCACCAGTGCAGGCATAAAAAGTTGCTTTGGTTCAATCTAAAGTAGAAAAGTGGCATTAAGGGAACTTGTAGTAGTCACCTAACATTGAATGTCCATTGGATCCCTCCGTGGATACATGGGAAATGGAAGAAACAGAGTGATGTATGGCATATGACATTATTTTAGTATCGAAAAGGATTCAGAGCAAGTTCACTACAGTGATTTTTATGCTTTTTATAATGGCCAAATGTACTTCTCTGTCCCTGTTAAAAATGTAATAAAATTTTTCTCATGGAATGGACTTTATATGTCAAGTTTCTGCCTGCAGCTAATTTTTATGACTGAATTACAAAGCCCTGAAAGCAGCATTTACGCTGAAACTGCTGACAGCTCCACAGTTAGCGTGGTGCTAATGATTAGACCATGAGCATGAGGTTTTGTTCAGTAGCCAATGAATTTCACTATCCTAATAGAATGAACATTATAAAATAAGGAATATAGTCAGCTTCATTATATTAGAAAGACAAGGCATAGAACTGCAATAAGTTCAGCATTTTAGGCTTCCACAAAGTGCATATGTTTAGCAACATTTAGGAGAAAAATGAAAGTGAGAGTATAAACATTTTAAAAAATATACAAATGCATGGCGCAACTGTACCAAAAAGTGCTTCTGACCGACTTTAGTTTCCCTTTTTTGGCAGCACTCAGCTACTCAAATGATTTGAAAACTCTGCAAAAAGGTGACCCATTATTTCCCTCTCATTGGATCACTAGATTCTACTGCAAACTCACAAAAATAAATCTGCAAACTCTAATATTTGCCGTTAGGATCTAGTGATTTTTGTTTTTGAAGGAATGTAATGCAGGCCCATTAAAATTTGTTTCATAGAATTAACAAAATTTAATTTACATAGATTAAAATGCTGAGCATTAAAATAGATCAGAGATCAGCAAACTAGGGCCAACTTATATTTCCTGCTCCTTTTTGCAAATAGTTTTGTTGGAACACAACCAATTGCTGTTACCCAATAAAGTCAGAGTTGAGTAAGCTGTAAAAGACATTCTTATGTCTTTAGGCTTATAAAGCTTAAAAATATTTGCTGTCTAATATGTTACAGAAAATGTTCATTGATTCCTTTTTTTTTTTTTTTTTTTGAGACAGGGTCTCACTTTGTAGCTAAGTCTGGCCCTGAGCTCACTATGTAGCCCAGGCAAGCCTAGAACTCAGCAATCCTTCTGTCTCTGCCTCCCGAGTGCTGGGATTAAAGGTGTGAGCCACCATGCCTGGGATTGTGATTTGTGGCGCCAGGGATTGAATCTGAGACCTTGCACTTGGGAGGTAGACATCAGAATCACAGAGCTAAATCCCCAGCCCTTTGTAATTAATTTTATTGGTACATTTTAGATATACATAAAGTGATAATCTTCATTATAGAAATTTGTACCTGTATATGATATATCTTGATTCTTCTTTTTCCCCATTCTCCTCCCCTCTCTTCAACTCTTCCCCTTATTTACCAAACTTTGTTTCTATTTTTGTTGCCCTTCTCTTTTTTCAAGAAAACGAAAAACAATGATTCTTGATATTGATTTTCACTACATTACCATTGATGTTAATACACTGATACCTCTGTTTGTGAATGCCTCTGTTTTCAAACAATTCCCTTCAAAAACAGTAGTGTTCACAAAAATTTTGCTTCCATTCATGACTCCACTTTGAATGATGAATACAACTACAGACATTTTCCACAGACTCATGGAACAGATTAAATTCATGAACTGAGACACCATTGGAGCAACATTATCTTCATTTATGATAGACGAGGAATCAAAGCCCACAGGAGTTAACTATTTTGTACAAGATTACAAGCTAAAAAGTAGCAGAATACCAATTTGAATCTAGAGGTAGTTCCCCAAATGACATTCTTATCATATCTAATACTTCCCAATAACATCTGAGTGTGGTCGTGTGAACAGAAATAATGTAAGGTTCATCGCATAGAGAACATTTGTTTCAGAACACTAAAATAACCCTAGAAATACTTTCTGATATTTTATTTCTCAACTTTATAGAAATGTAAGGATATGGATAGGCTCTTTCTTGTTAAGAATCTTTAACTTACTGCAGAAAAAAAATAAGTCCTGTAAATGTAACATGGCTTCTCTTATATGAGAAGTCCAGTATTTAAAGAGAGAGAAAAAGTTATGGCTACGATGATGAAACAATCCATCATAAGTTCTGCTGCTGGTACTAAGAAAAATACATAAAAAGTTTACAAGGCTTGCCCTCTATAGAAACACTTATCTCTTACAGAGTAATTTATGACAATTTTAGGCCTTTTAAAGGGATCCTGAGGCTCTGATTACTGAACTGTCACCAAATGGCTGGTGGCAGAATAAATATTTGAATCTACACTTCCTCCTACACAATAACTGCTTTGCATACAAATGAAAACAGATTATTCAAATGTTAAATTCTTGACCAATAAATAAACTTCTACTAAAATAAAACAGATTTCTTTTAAGTCAAGAGTGAAAATTAAAAGGGGTCAAAGAAGTTGAGGATGACAAAAAGTTTAGCAAAATGCAGAAGCAGCTGCTGGTAGTCAGCTTGCAGTAAAACGAGTGCCATTATTTTATTCTAACAAGCTAGTACCTGTCTTCATAGAGCAGAATTCCCATTTTCCCCTCGTTTCTCAGCAGATGAATCCAAGGAAAAGTGGCCTTCTCTGGTTCCATACATTCCCTATTCTTTAGAATTTGGTTCATTCAGTGGTCTGTCCCCAGGCAGGGTCTCTGATTGCTCCTAGCCATGTTTAGTACCAATTAGCCATCACATCTACATTGCTTTAGATTGCTTGTCATCATGATTTGACAACACTTTTGAAATGTCCCAGAAAACACTCCAGGATTATAGGCCACTAACCTTTGAAGGTATCATCAGTTGTGAAAAAAGAGATGGAACTAAATAATGAGAGGGGCCATTTGGGAATCTGTAATGCAATATTCTGAAGGAGAAACAAAGGAAGCTGATCTTCATATGAAAATAGGAGGATATCAACTGGGGCCTATCAAAATATCTAGTTTTGAATGGTTGTTAATAGCCATTTTTCAGTTCTGCTGTACAACCTGACCTGACTTGTGGTCATGATTCATAGTGAATTTCTTTTATGTTCTGTCAGAGCTGGGGATTGAAACCAGAGTCTTTGCACTGAGCTGTGCTGCCAGGCATTTAAAAAAAATTTTTTTTTTTGAAACACAGTTTCACTAAGTCACTAAATTGCTCAGGCTGGACTTGAACTTATCAGCCTCCTGTTTCAGACTTCCAGAGTACTGCGATGACAGGGACATGCCACTATGTCTAGATTTTCATAAAATTTTCATCTTAAATTCCAGTGTACATTTAGCCCTTTTTAGAAAAGTAGCTCCCAAGCAAGAAAAATAATGCTTATTATGGCATCTCTTAGAAACCATTTCCACAAAAAGACATTTGGTGCTCTTTGATTTTTCTTTGAATGGAAGTTTAGAGAAAAAGAATCAGGTACAGAATTTCCCATTAAAAAGGAAATTTGATGGAGAACAATATGGATTGAAAGCTTCAATTCTTGTGCAAGACTGCTAAGTCAACCAATTTTACCAAGAAAGTTTTTTTTTTATTCTAGCTAATGCTTAACTTTTGACATGAAATGGAAACATGAAATATTTGGATATTATCATAAAATGAACATTACAATTCATTCACATCTTGGCATCCACTTGAATATCTCCTTTTATTATTCTGCTTTAGTGTGGGTTGTTCATCGCACATCATTCTTGCAGAGGCCCTGCTTCATGATCATTTTAAAGATTTCTCAATGAAAAACAGGCAGCACGTTTGTATTACATTATGTACCAAACACGGAAAGAAACTTATCTGGGATAAAAGGAAAGCATGAAGTACACAGGAACTGTAATTTTCTGCTGTTAAAATTCTCATTTAATAAAATTTGACTGTTCTGAAATTAATGTTTAGGGTAAAAAGATATGAAGAAAACACTTATGTACTTTTTTCTCTTTCTCTCAACTGCCACACATTCACATTTATAATAGATGATGCTCTTATTTTTAAGGTATAAGGGGATGAAATCAGGCAAGGAAGAGAAATATTGATACTGTCTGACTTTCTATCTTATTTTTAAAAATAAGAACTTGAGCACAATACTTGTGAGTGGATGGAACTTTCAAAGACTTCATTGTGTTAATAAGTAAATTTTCTAAATCTGTTATAGGCATATCAACCACCTTAGCTTTGCAATTGAATGAAATAAATTGAGCTTTCTGAAGAGGCAAATTATGCTGTGAAATGAAAATGGTGTACTAATCTCATGTGCAAAGAGAGGCTCTTAAGCACGAAACCATTAATTTTACATATTTTTATCACTCAGGAACTTGTCATCTCAGTTTCCAAGCTTGGCAAAAATAATATAGCACCACACACAGATAGTGTTAATGCTGCCAGATAAATGATGTACAAAAATAACCACTAATGATTTGGGTCTTTGTATTAACTCAAAGCAATAAGAAAATGAGTTTTTAAAATGACCTTTATCCATTCTAAACAAAAATAAACTTCACAATATTTTAAAAATGGAAGCACTGGGCCGGAGGGTTAGTTCAGTGGTTCCAGTGCCTGCCTCGCAAGCGCAAGGTCCTGAGTTCAATCCCCGGTAACCACATACAATGCTGGGCATGGAGACTCAACGCCCACCAACAATCAATACCACATACCACAGTGCCGGGCATGATGGCTCACGCCTGTAATCCCAGCACTCAGGAGGCAGAGACAGGAGGATTGCTGAATTCCAGGCTTGCCTGGACTACATAGTGAGCTGAAGGCCAGCCTGAACTACAAAGCGAGACCCTGTCTGAAAAAAAAAAAAATGAAGCACTACTTTTACAAATAATAAAAAGTAAATTTTTATTCTGTAGCCATTCCATAGAGAAGATAACCTTTTGGTGAACGCCTTTCTAGCACATCTCTCTTTCTTTAGATTCATAAGGAATAATACAGCATTTTTCATATTTAAAAGTATTATTTTTTAAAAAAAATTTTACAATAGAATGGTGCTTTTTCTTTGGCTGTAAAATTCTATGTATGTTAACACATGTAGACACATGGTACACAGACACAGATATAAACTCAAGTAACAGAAAAGTTCTATCACTCCCTAAGTCTTACTCTTGTTATCCTTTTTAAAACTTGATTTTATTGATATAGTTTATATAAACATTATGATCAGATTCGACATTGAGAGTTTGTACCCATACATGTATGACACATCTTGATTATCACTTTTTTTCTTTTTGCTGGCTCACTACAATTCCCATCCCCTATATACTTAAACTGTTTTTGAAGTACAATTTCCCCTCTCTACTTCTAATCCTAGGGAACTGTTGTTCTTTTTCATGTAAGTAAAGTTTTTTCTTCTCCAGAATGTTATAAAAACAGAATTATATATAATCTTTTAGAACTGAATTGTTTCACTCAGCAAGCTGACTTTTGGATCCATTCACATGTATGTATATCAATAGACTACTCTCTTTTCTTGATTTTTAGTATTCGATCTTATGAGTTTATCACAGATCATCTATTACCCAATGAAGGATATTTAGGCTGCTTCTTGTTTTTAGCAATTACAAATAATTGTGATATAATCGTTAGTGTACACATTTATGTGTGAAAATGAATTCTCATCTCTCTATGGTTCCAAGGACTGGGGCTTCTGTGTTAGATGATAACTGCATATTTAACTATACAAGAGACACAATACATTATAACTATTAAACCAAAAACAGATGACAGGTCAAAAGAAAAAAAAATCATTTTGTAATGTGTAAGTTTTTTTTTTTTTTTTTTTTTTTTTTTTTTTTTTTTTTTTTTGAGACAGGATCTCGCTTTGTAGTTCAGGCAGGCCCTGAGCTCACTATGGAGCCCAGGCAAGCCTCAAACTCAGCAATCCTCCTGTCTCTGCCTCCGGAGCGCTGGGATTACAGGCGTGAGCCACCACACCCGGCACTGTGGTATGTGGTATTGATTGCTGGTGGGCGTGAGTCACCATGCCCAGCATTGTATGTGGTTACTGGGAACGAACTCAGGACCTTGCACTTGCGAGGCAGGCGCCGGAACCGCTGAGCTAAATCTCTGGCCCTGTAATGGGTAAGTTTTAATGGTACTGTCTAGAAGTGAATTTCTAGAGGCTGATGAAACAATACAACTGTCTTTAACTCTGAGGGAAGAGCAAAACAATTTTCATTATTTAGCTAATACAAAGCATCATAATTTTAGATGATAAAGACATGGATGATTATTTCTGGCTTTTCCTCATGGTACATCTGAAATCTCCTAAATCCTCACTAAAAATTTGAAAAGTTATACATTAAAGTGAGATAAAGAGCGTGATCTCATTTTCATTAATGTCTGTGCATGGACATTATTCCACTTTGTGCCAACTACAAAAATGACATTACAAGAAAAATGACTGATATCCTCTTATGTGCATAAAAACTTGGTGGTGGAAAATTGAAGGGGGAACCCGTTCCTTAAAATGTAAGCTATGATTTGTTTCCTTTTTTTTACCATCACATTTTTTCTTTCCCCTTATCACTTATCCCTACAGCTCATTTCCTTTTGAATATGTTGTAGGTTGGGTAGGGGAATGGGAAAAAATGAGAATTAAGTTATGTTATATATTGGTACAAATTCTCAATGTTGAGTGTGATCATGATTGCCAATAAAGATTCAAATAAAATAAAAAGGGAAGCAAAGAGCAGGAAGAATGACAAGGAGAGTCCTGACTTGAGTCTCTAAGCCAACAGAGTGTGGAGGGTATGGGGGAAATGACAGATGGTGGCTGTTTCAATCTTTCAAATCATTTGAGCTCAGAGTAGTGTAGAATCCACTATGAGACAAGGTGCCATGAGACCCCTTAATCGATGGCTCATATGAGCTGACATTCAATATCACATCCCCTGTGGTTATCACCTTCCAAGACTGATGCCTAGCTCTACTACCCAACTTGACCAATGATAGCAATTCTGGCAGAGAAAATATAATGAGCCAGATAAGCATTATGCCTTATTTATTTTTTCAAACATCCACTAATAGCCTACGAAGGGCAGACATTGCTCTAGGCATTGAAGATACCTTGATAATCAAGAACAGATAAAATGGGCCGGAGGGTTAGCTCAGTGGTTCCGGCGCCTGCCTCGCAAGTGTAAGGACCTGAGTTCGATCCCCGGTTCCCACATATAGTGCTGGGTGTGGTGGCTCACGCCTGTAATCCCAGCACTTGGGAGGCAGAGACAGGAGGATTGCTGAGTTCGCGGCGGCTTGCCTGGGCACCATAGTGAGCTCAGGGCCAGCCTGAACTACAAAGCGAGACCCTGTCTCCAAAAAGCAAAAAAAAAAAAACAGATAAAATGTCTGTTTTCTTGGAGTTAATATTCTTTTTTTATTGAATTCTTTATTGGTACATTTTATATACAATTCACAGTCACACTCAAAATTGGGGAATTTGTACCAGTATATGACACAAGTTAATTCTCATTTTTACCCATATCCCCATTCACCCCCAACCCCCCACCTCTTATAAACATGCTATTTCTTTTTCTTTCCAAATAATATTTATTCTTTCCCCTCATTACGTTCCCCCACCACATTCCCTTTGAATATTTCCTATTTTACAAAATCTATCATACATTCTAGAACTCATTTACATCTACAGGTGCTCATACCATAGAAAAGTTATGGTATTTACATATCTGGGATCTATTTATTTCACTTACTAGTGTGTCCTCAAGGTGTATCCATTTGCACATAAATGAATTCAACTTGTCATTCTTTATGGCAGAGTAATATTCCATTTTTAAAAAACATATCTTCTTTATCCAGTCTCCAGTTGATGGACGTCTGGGTTGTTTCCAAGATTGGGTTATCACAAACTGAGCTGCTATGCACATGGGTGTACATATGTCTTTGTAATATGATTCTTTTAATTCCTTTGGGTAAATTCCTAGTAGGGGAATAGCAGGGCCAAATGGGACCTCTAATCCTAGTTTTCTGAGGAATTGGAGTTAATATTCTTTTTTTAACTGAATTCTTTATTGGTACAATTTATATACATCTGACAATCACACATAACATTGGGGAATTTGCACCAGTATATGACACAAGTTAATTCTCATTTTTACCCACATCCCTACCCACCCACACCTCCCCACTCCGTATATACATGCTCTTTTATTTTCTTTCTGAATCATATTTATTCCTTCCCCTCATTACATTCCCACACCAAATTTCCTTTGGAAATTTACCATTCTACAAAAATTGTCATACTTTCTAGAGCTCATTTACATCTACAGGTGCTCATATCAAAGAGAAGATCCAATATTTGCATATCTGTGATTTATTTATTTCACTTATTTTTCAGGTGTATCCATTTGCACATAAATGAATGAGTCTTGTCATTCTTTATGGCAGAATAATACTCCATTTTATTTAAAAAAAAAACACATCTTTTTTATCCAGTCTCCAGTTGATGGGCATTTGGGTTGTTTCCAAGATTAAGCTATCATGAACTGAGCTGCTATGAACAAGGGTGTACATTTGTCTTTCCAATGTGATTTTTAAGATTCCTTTGGGTGTATTCCTAGCAGGGGGATAGCAGGGTGGAGTTAATATTTCTAGAGTATAAGCAAGTGACTTAGACCTGAGAGTTTGTATTTTTTCCATGTAGGGTTTGGTCTAAACTTAAACCAAACTCAAAGCTGTAAACATATTTTTTAAAACTGTGAACAAGTGTTTAACTTGAACTTAAATAACTTAGAGAATCAGACCTAATTTGGACTCATTAATATTATCATTTATACAATTATCACTGCAAGGACATTTCAATTAGCTTACATTTTCCTCATTTTATGGGCTAATGCATCAGATATATCTGTTAACACACAAATGTCAATTTATTTATCTGTATGCAAAATCCTACTGATTTTATATTGACTATGTCCTTTTTCTAGGTTAACATAATAATTTGTTAATTAGTTTTTCCATTACAACATTTTGGAAAATGAAGTGATTAAAAAGACATTGCTGTGGTACTTGTATTTTATATCTGTATTTTGAACCTTTTACAAAAAAAGATCATGTTGGTATTAATTTATTCATAATTTGTCATCATGGCTAGATACAAACAAGATAGGACGTTGTCCTTCAGTGATACTGCTTACCAAATAATTCAGTTGTTCATTGTATAATAATTCAGTTGCTCATTTAAGGTCCTTCAAGAGTAATTTTATGAAGCAGGTATGAATCAAATTTCATGCATTTCACTGAAACAATAGTGACAGCCAATATGGAGTCCTAATGAAGCTGTTAGACAGTTGAGGTGAACATGTGGATAATTGTACCCGTGACACTGATTTACAGAACCATTTTGCTTCTGCCATATGGTAGGATAAACCAACCCAGAAAAGAAAAACCCTGTCAATGTAAAGTCAAAAAAGTATGAATACGCCGGGTGTGGTGGCTCATGCCTGTAATCCCAGCACTCGGGAGGCAGAGACAGGCTGATTGCTGAGTTTGAGGCTTGCCTGGGCTACATAGTGAGCTGAGGGCCAGCCTGAACTACAAAGCGAGACCCTGTCTCAAAAAAAAAAAAGTATGAATACATGGTAGAACAGCACTAGAAACATTCTAGCACTGCTAAACAACGGAGTTGGTGTTGGACCTGTTGAAGTGATTAAAAGTTTCCCTATGTGTTGGTTTGGAAAGACATTGGAGACGCACAGAGCAGGTTGCTTTGTGCCTTTCAAAAGAGATGAGTGTGTAATTATTTACTATGATTATCTCTGGACTAGGATCTCTTTGAACAATTAAACCCTATTTATCATGAAATAATCCAAATGCCCATCAACTTTAGACTGGATAAAGAAGATGTGGGAATTTTTGGTTTTTGTTTGTTTGTTTTCTTGCAGTACCAGGGATCAAACTCAGGCCCCTGTGTGTCCAAGTACCATTTGAGCTCAATCCCCAGCCCGACGTGTTCTTTTTTTTAAATAAAATGGAATATTACTCTGCTATAAAGAATGAGAAGTTTGAGTCATTCATATTTAAATGGACATACCTTAAGGACATACTCATAAGTGAAATAAACAGGTCACATGTGTAAGTGCCATATCTTTTCTCTGGTATGAGAAACTGAAAATATAAATAAGTCCTAGAATGTATGGTAGTCACTGTAAAATAGAAAATATCCTAGGGTAAATGGGGTATGGGTAAATAAAGAAGGGAAAGAAAAAACTGTGATGGTAAAAAGAAAGAGGAAACAAACTCATGTATATAGGGGGCAGTGGGTGGTAGGGTGGGTAGAGGAATTGGAAAAATGACAATTAAGTTGTGTCATATACTGGTACATACTCTCAGTGTTGAGTGTGATCATGATGTATATATAAAATGTACCTATATCACAATTAGGGTATTGAGGGACAAGAAGGAAAAGGGAGGTTGATTCAGAGTCTGCATAGGATCAAATACATATACGAAAATGACAACAGAGACTATTATTCAGTATAATTAATATGAACTAATAAAAAAGAAGAAAGTCTCTTTTTTGAGTAATAGTGATGGAAAACCAGAAAGGTAAACGTTCAAGCCTATTATCTGTAAACCATTTCAGTGGCAACATTATACCATTCCTTTAATCATCATAACAGTACTTTGAGTTTCAGAGATATGATATACAGACAGATAATATTTCACATTTTGATAATCAAAGTTATGTGATTCTAAGTCACATGTCTCCAGATCTAAAGAAGAGAAGTGCAGAGTTGACCTGGAACTACTCAGTGCCTTGTTTCTCTCTTGGTGTCACTGAGTCTTGAGATATTAAGTGGCAGATCATGCTCGTATTCAAGATATCTGCTCACCATACCTTTGCTTTAGTCCTTTTCCTACTGTCTTTTTTAATTTATTTTGCCAAGAATAAGAAAGTTAAGGTGAGATAAATAGTTGAATTTTATAGATTCTGGGTCAGAAATGGAAACATAGGGTTTCTTTGATGGCGTTTTGTTATATTGCCTTCCACAGAATTATAAATTGATTCAAACTGAGTTTCTGATGGCTCCAGGGAAGGACAGTTTTCTCACATAGGTGTATGTGACAATACCAAAACAGATTATCTTACTTGACCTCATTCTGGAATTTTGGTTTGTTAAATCTGTAGCAATCTCAGCAATGCATTTCAGGAACAAGGTTTCCAAGGTAGGTGAATGCAGGATGGGGTAAACATTGTCTAGCATGGAGAAATATGGCCATATAGTGTACAATGAACATAGGGAAGTGGTGCTGTTATAAAAACCCCAGAACACATGCTTTCATAAGGCAACTTGCTCATGTTTTAGATAATATTAGTTTTTGAATATTTTATCATGATGAAATAACGTATTGAATACACTTTGTGGGACAATAAAATATAGTTAGAAAAGAACTGACATATATTCCAGGAGACAGTTACCAGTTATATGACTTTAATGGGCAAAATGTGAATGTATATATTACTGTTTTGAGGAAACTCAAAGGTGTTAATACCAGTAATCTGAGACTTGGGAGATAATACTAAACATAATCAATTGTAAGCAAATTTGTGATAGGAAGCAAAGAGTGGTTCTGAAGGATAGCCTTTTTTTTTTTTTTTTTTTTTTTGAGACAGGGTTTTGCTTTGTAGTTCAGGCTGGCCCTGAGCTCACTATGTAGCCCAGGCAAGCCTCAAACTCAGCATGTCACTGCTCTTTTTAATCCATTTAGACTACTTTAACAAAATTATCATAAAATGCATGGTTTATTTATGCCAATTCTGGAGGCTGGGAAGACTAGGAACAAGCCGCCATCAGATTTGGCATTTGTTGAAAGGTTACTTCCTGCTTCATAGACAGTGTCTTCTTCTTTTGTCGTCACATAGAAGGAACAAATCAACTCCCTTATATTTCTTTTCTAAGCACACTAATCTCATTAACAAGGGCTCCAACAGCATGACTTAACTGTCTCCAAAAAGTCTTTCACCTTAATATATGGAATTGGGGGTTGATCTTTAACCTATGAATGGTAGGCACAGACATTCTGACTATAAAACTAGTGGGGGACACACTGGCAGAATTTTAGGGACATCAGCTGAGGACTAAAATGAACTCATACCAACAAAACTCAGTATATACCCACCAGTGACCACAAATGCTGAAGTAGAATCAACTGGTAGTATGGTTTGGATAAGTGTCCTCTAAAGGTCTATGTGTTAAAGGCTCAGTCACCAGTGTGGCACTCCTGGGAGATGATGGAACCTTCAGGAGGTGAGTCCTTGAGGAAGGTCTTTAGGTTATTGTGCACATGTCCATGTAGGGAACTGTGGGACTCTGACCTTTTGCTCTCTCTCTCTCTTGCTTCTTAAGTAGAGTGAGACATTTTCTATACCTTTTGGTATCCCCTTCAGAGGACAAATATAACATGTCTGCCCAATTTTGGTTGGAGCTTCCAGAACTTCAGGTCAAATAAAGCTTTCTTTTTTTTTTTTTTTTTTTTTTTACAATTTAATTATCTCAAGCATTTCATTGTGGTGGAAAGTTGACTAACACACCTGCTATGTATATGCTACATGCTTTTCTCACATGGTACACAGACAGAGCCAAACTAAAGGACGCTCTGGTGGGCTGTGTGGCCCCATGCAATGGGGAAGCTGCTAATGTTTATTCCTATGGTTTGGGCTTCTTTGCCTTCCTGGTCCCACTGGCAACCACAGCTCACATCTCTTCCAGTGATGTTGCATCATCAAAGAGAACCACTTGTGATTATGAGGATCATGATTGATAGGCTCCGCTTTTATTTATCTTACTTAGAAAAAGAAACTTAGCACAAACAAGTGCAAATTCTGCTTATATACCATGTTGTCAACTCCCATTCTTTCCCCTCACCTTTTACTTTGCATTACCAATGTGGTCTTTTGGCCAACATGAGGTGGAGGTAGAATTCTGATTTTGATAGAAATAGCCAGCACAGACAAACATTTTGCAATGAAGGCCTTGAATCTACTGTGACCTAGTTTAGTACCCCAAATAATGTTCTGCTGTGCTTTATGCAGGCACATGAGAAAAAATCCTGAGAAACCAGCTCATTAAAACAAGAAGATTGCTAGTTGAATATGACAATTAGTTGTAGAAAGATAATGGTCAAGGCATGCTAGGTGTCTGTTGACGACAAATAACTCAGAACTTGTTGCAAGTTTCCTTATTACATAAGGCAGGCTATTTATAGGTTTAGCATTAAAAGCTGCCTGGCATAGCACTCTTCCTAAAGAATGTTCTACTCTGATGAAGTTTAGGATATAGTGAATTAAAACCATTGACAATCAGGTCAAGGAAGTGACTCTCTCATCTGACATGAAACTAAAAGATATCACCAATACTCATCCTCTGGTCTAATTAGTAGAATATTTGATACAAAAACTGTATCTTTCTTCCAGCTGAATATTCTCCAAGTAGAATAAATTTTGCAGGAAGGAAACAGTGTCATCTTTAATAATTTAGAAAAAGATCTAGTTTTTAAATTACCGCAAATTGCATATCTATGGAAGGAACAACAAGGTACATGACAGGAGTTCTTTTATAACTTAAACAAAATTTCACTCCTAATAGCTAGATGGACTGAACTATGTGTGTGGTATTATCTGACAAGCTGTGAGAGTCCTTATCACTTTGTAACAAGACATTATTGCCACTACACAGGTAAAATATGCTTTTCAATAGAATAAGACAAAGAGTTTTACAGTCTCCACTGCAACTAGATGGCTATGCTGTAAATCAAAATCAAAATGATTTTTATTATTGGATGTGAACTCCAAACATATTTGCACCCAGAACCCCAGAACCTATAATACATCACCTGATATAAGAGAAAGAATGTTGCATATGTGGTTGAGTCTATGGATCATGAGATGAGAGTTTATCTTGATGGCTTCAATTAATCACATGATTTATTTATATTCAAATGAATGTACCTTCAGGACATACTCATACATGAAATAAATAGGTCACAGATGTGTAAATACTGTATCTGTTCTCTGGTATGAGAAACTGAAGGTGTTAATGAGTTTAGAATGTATGATGAATATTGTGAAATAGAAAATATTCAGAGGGAAATGTGGTGAAGGAGTGAGTAATAAGGGGTACAGGAAAAATGTGATGGTAATAAAAAAAGGAAACAAAACTTATGTGTTTAGGGGGTGGGGGTTGTGAGGTGGGTAGAGGAATGGGAAAAATGAGAATTAAATTGTGTTATATACTGGTATACCAATAAAAATAAAAACTAATTTTAAAAAAGCAGAAAGGTAGCTTGCTGTGGTCAGAAAGAAAGCCCTATTTGTAAGAAAGAAAGATCAGAAACATAAGACATTGATGGCTTTGAAGACAAAAAATGGGGATGGGGGCACTAGACAAGGAATGTGGGCAGCTCATGGATGTTGGAAAAAAGAACTGAACTCCCAGAAAATAATCTAGCCATGCCCAAACCTTTATTTTAACCCAGTGAGACTCATGCCAGACTTCTGACTTACTCAATAGTAAAATTATAAATCTGTGTCGTTTTAGATCATGAAGCTTGTGCTTATGGTAGCAGTAAAAATGTTTCATGTACAGGTAGATAAGACTGTAATTCATAGTCATTGTACTATGATCATACCCAAATTTTATTCTTTCTTCTTACTTATAGAATATCAGGCTATAAATTTGTCTTCTTAACTTCCAATTGAACAGACTAATGTTACTGAGAAACAAGGTCTTGATATAGACCAATGTGCATAATCCAAAATGAGGTATGAGGTTCTGATAAAACAAAACACTACTGTGAAATCCATGCTGTCAGTCTAGGGGGCTGTAACTGGGTGGACAGTTCATAAAATAGCATCTCACTTGAACACATGGAAAAGTAAAAGCTCATGTTATAGTAAACTACATCTAATTCCAGCTAATATCACTGGCTTACAGTGAAGTGAGAAAGATTTTCTCTGAAGTACAACACATGGAGCTTACTGGGGCTATGATTTGGAAGGCACCAGGTGCTGGGTAGATATACTAGTTGAGCATGTTGTCCTTGTGCCTCATAACTAATATTAAGCCTTCCACTGAGTAGGAAGGGCCACAGCAGCCCAGGAAATGTATTTTGACCACTTCTGCTCAGTTTCAGTCAGGATCCTCTAGGTGAGATTGTTTCTGCCCCTGGCTATGGAGAGCTGGGAAGTTAATACAGAAACTAAATATAATCAGTTAAAATGTCTTACTGTTCTTTTCTCATATCTTTCTTCTAATTCATCTGTCTGCCCCATTTTTGGCAATGTGTGGATTCCCTGACTGTGAATGATGTTTTACACTATCTATCTTTTGTTTCTATTATACAACACACCATTAATCTATGTCTATTCAATATGCCTAATATCTTCCACCAGTCATTTTCTAAAATTGATCCTGACTGAGTGCTTTCTGAGGTAGCTTCCCAGGGAAGCTGTCATCTTGTCAGTCACTCCTCATATAAGTTACCACTGTTGGTCAATCATACAATAGTTTTCTCTCATATTTTCACAATACAGCAGACTAACATACTGCAACCCTATTCAAGATGCTGCAGTTCTTCTATGTGTCCTCTACTATACTCATGGAATCCCATGCACCACCTTCCATCTTAATTTCCAATAGTGCTTAGGCAACTTTTTACAGATTACATCAAAGAGGGCCTCTTGGTCTAAGTTTTTTTTCAAATTCAACCAAACGAGCAATTCTCAAATACTTCATAATAGTTGAAAAACTCATCCTGGTTGTCTGTGGAATTGTGGTTATTACTGTAGCCTTCCTGGAGCCAGGGAATTATCTTTACCATATTCTATGATAAAGAGGGAATTACAGTAAGAAGTCCATACATCCTGCTGATTCTTGCTTAAAAGAGCTTCATAGTGAAGATTCAAATGAGACTCTTAACCTCAGCTGATGCTCATAGCTCACTGAAGTGCTCAGCTCCCTCTCCCATGCCAGCTATGGAGCTTACTCCAGTGACCACTCTTTTGCTTCTCATGGACAGCATTATCACCAGCATTCTTCCCAGAATTTGAGGGATACTTCCTACTCTGTTGGGCACTGTAGAACACTTTTGGAGGCCGGCCCTGCCCTGCCCTGCAGAATCAACTACTGGAATTATTGCTGACATCTGCCCCTCCCTGTAGGATCTTCTACTATAAGGATTATCACACTAGGATTATTAGTGGACATCTACCCTGCCCTATGGGGATCTTCAACTACAGGGATTGAAAATATCCACCCTGCCTTATACATGCTGGGATTTGGGTGAGAAGGCTTGGGACCGAATAAATGTGCAGTGAGTTTGGGCATTTGCCTTCTGTTGCTGCTTGAAGAAGCAAAGGCAAGCCCAGGCTCAGCCTTTTTTCTCAAGGTTTCAATTTTGTTGTTTGTTGGGGGACTCATGGGGGACTAGAGCTTGTCACAAGGGTTTTGGCTACATCCTCTTTCCCTGTCTCCCACGCTACTCTTTCTGAAGTATCTTTAAAAAAGCTGGGGATATGAATAATTTAATTTCTTAACTTGAAATAAGAATTTGTCACACCTCCAACACTAAAATATCAAGGATATTTTGGAGTGCACATTAACCTTAGACATCACATAAATGGGCACTGATGTATTCTGTGTTTTAGAATTTTACAATGTAATTGATCACAACACTGTTTTGCTGATCTATGATTATTATTTTTAAATTTTAAGATATCTAAATTCTCAGGCTTTTGTACACAGACTAAGAAATGATTATGCCAAAAGAGTCATTTCCATAGATTTTCTTATCCTATCATCATGTACTTAATGTAGGGCTTATTTTATACTTTCCATAAGAATTTATTGTTTTCAGACCAAAGTATAAATAGGAAATAGGGAGCATATGTCTAAAGTATGAAATTACAACAGATTGACTAAATTTCTAACTCATGGCTGGGAGTGAGACTCACTATGTAACCCAGGCAAGCCTCAAACTCAGCAATCCTCCTGCCTCTGCCTCCTGAGTGCTGGGATTACAGGCATGAATCACCATGCCCGACATTGTGGTGTGTGGCTACCCGGGATGAAGCAGGGACCTTGCACTTGTGAGGCAGGCACCAGAACCACTGAGCTAAATCTCCTGCTCAACATATTTTATAACTTTGCAAGTACCAATCATGAGGATTGCACCTCCATGACTTAATTATTTGCAAAGACCTAATTTCTTCATACTACCATACCATAATTGTTTCTATGCAGAAATTTGTGAGGATATCTCCAAATCATTGCAATGATTAAAACATATTTTTAAATTGAATTCTTTATTGGTACATTTTATATATAGCTCACAATCACACTCAACATTGGGGAATTTGTACCAGTATATGACACGAGTTAATTCTCATTTTTACCCCTATCCCTACTCACCCTACAACCCTCCACCTACTATATACATAGGCTTTCTTTTTCTTTGTAAATCATATTTATTCTTTCTCCTCATTACTTTCCCCTATCACTTTCCCTTTGAATACTTCCTATTTCACAAAATCTATCAGACATCCTGGAACTCATTTACATCTACAGGTTCTCATAACAGAGAAAAGATATGGTATTTACATATCTGTGACCTATTTATTTCATTTATTAGTGTGTCCTCAAGATGTGTCCATTTGTGTATAAATGACTCAAACGTGTCATTCTTTATGTCAGAATAATACTCCATTTTATCAAAAAAACACATCTTGGGCTGGGGATTTAGCTCTAGTTGTACTGTGCCAACCTTGGATGCACAAGGTCCTCAGTTCAATCCCCAGTACTGCAAACAAAAAAACAAAAAAACTAACACTTAAAAAAACCACATCTTCTTTATCCAGTCTCCAGTTGATGGGCATTTGGGTTTTGTCCAGTATTTAGCTATCACAAACTGAGCTGCTGTGAGCATGGGTGCACATATGTTTTTAGGATAGGATTCTTTAACATATTTTTTTCATTTAAAAATGCAGAGTTTAGTTAGATACTTTTGCTAAGTTTGGAGCAAAAATTCAGTTATTTATCTTATGATGTTAACAGAAATATATGATTTTAAGAATGTTTTACTTTTCTTTTATCCCAGAAGATTTTTCAGTGTAAATGTATGAATGGTATGAACACTTTTTGACACTCTTCTGAGCTCTATTCCTAGGTCTGATATTATGTATCTGGGTTATTCTGGACAAGTTGCTTTACAGGATCTTAGTATCTACCTTACAGGATTGTTGAGATAAATGAAAAGGAATAATGAACCTAACATGGTTCTTGTACGATGCAAAGAGTAATCAGTAAATCGTGACAGCAGTTGAATTATTTTTGTAGTTATTACTGCGCTTATTTTTGCTATCAGTAATGAGTGGAGCCCATACTATGGCAAGGACCATAATAATGATCTCATTAAAGCAGTAGTGAGATCTCAGAGTGCTGAGCAGCACCGACAGCAGCAGTATCAAAAAGTCTGGTTTCTTCCTTAATGGTTTCTTTGCAAAGATCTTTTATCCCTTAATTATTATCTCCTCAACTTTAACTACCAAATACATGCATGAGTTAAGTGTTTCTGAAAACGTATCGACATCAGTGATCACAATATGATGGAAAAGATAACAGAATACAACCTTTCAAGCTTCCTACCTACCCCATGTCAATCATGGTACAATGCACTTCACAAATATTTACTACATTTTATCATACAGTACAGAAGACTTCATGTTTTCTTAAAAGCTCACTTGCCAGAAAGGCTCTGGCTAATTCCTAAAAAAAAAATGGCATCCTTATAATCACTCTTGCTCCCTCATCTGTATTTCTTTTTCATCATGATGCACATTACTCCTGGATATTCTCTACGTGTATTCAGTTAGTCTTTGTGTTTTCTGGGACTTGATATGGACCCCAATAAAGTAGTCATTGTATGCACTACTGGCTCCTTGGTGCTGAAGCAGCACTGAACACATGTCAACATTTATCAAAGTTTGCTAAATGAATAAAGACGTTGTTTATAAGTTTATAGTTATACTATAGTTATAGTCCTACTGCAATTAGCAAATACTCTAATGAACCCCTCCCTCTCCAGTGACCTGCCAAAGGATAAGACCCACAGCTAAACGCAAATCTAACTCAAAAGCAGGGCTCCCCACTAATTCTGATTTAAATTGATGATCATGGAAGAGCAGTTGTAGATAAGGGTCATGATGACATCAAATCAGTTATTTTCTGATTTTTCTAAGCCCATGGGACATGTTGAAATTGAAACTCTAGCCCTATGTGAACAGAAGTGACCCAAACACACACATATATGTATTGAGCATCTGTTTTGTAAGCAACATTATATTGGGGATCAGTGCTCTTAATTTTACTCAATACTGACAACACTTACTTATAAAACATCTTATTTCCCATTCAGCAAACCTAGAACATATTAAAAAAATCTCTGAATTTCTCCATGTAGTTCAACTGCAAAACTTCATAGACAGAGCATTTCTGCCTACTCTAGAGCACTTATTTTTCTAGACAAAATACAATTTATATCATGAGGTAAGGACAATTGTCTATTTATACCACATTATTTTTCCCTAGGAAACATCAAAAATGTGAAAATAAAATAACTGTATCTTCCCTACTTATTTACTTCTATGTGATTCTCATGTGTCTATTTTACTCTGCATGACATTCTCACAGAGAGCATAATTGAGATGCTGCAGATCAATTCCTAATGTTTGCTTCTCTGTGGCTTAGACCTCCTTTGTTGTAAGATGTTGGAAATAATCACAGAATTTCTTCAAGTGTTTTTGAAGAGCCCTAGTTATGTGAAATGCCCCTCCAAAAAACATAGACTCAAATAAGAATTAGAATGTGGAGATGGGCCAGTGTTGTGATCAGACCTCAGGAGATCTCATCTTGCACAACAATTATGTTATTATTGTAGGTGTCCATAATTGCCACTGGTTAGAGTTGGCAGGGGGTAATAGCCTCTGCTTGAAAATGTTTGGTTCTGGATTATAAAGTGAACAAATCTCAGAGAAAATTCTTGAGATGCTTTTTAACAAGCAAGCACAAAATAGCCACTTGACTCTACGAAATGACAAATCTTTTTAAAAGGGTCCAATATCATTTTGTATGAAAATTTCACCTGAGGTAGACATGATAACATTAGAGAAAGAATTCAGCTATTAGACTAGTAGGAACAAGATAATCAACAAACTTTTCCCAGTATAAATCAAATGTACAATATCGTTTCTCACTAGATTTGTATATCCTGTTTCTACAAGGGTAGGGAGTGCTGCTACAACATTTAGCTCACATCCACACAGAAAAAATCCCTGCACCAGTAGAAAAACACTTCCAATATTCTTGTGTTTATGCTAAATAAGAAGTCTTTCTCACAATCTATTTAAGGAAATTTCATGAGATAGCTCTGAGATCAAGAGAACCAAAGTGCCTATAGTAAACATCTTTCGAAGCTATTAATGAAGACAGCTCATAAATTCTACAGTTTAGCCGGTGGTGGTGACTCACACCTGTAATCCCAGCACTGGGGAGCCAGAGGCAGGAGGAATCCTGTGAGTTCGAGACAAGCCTGGGCTACACTGTCAGTTCAGGGCCAGCCTGAACTACAAAGGGAGACTCTGTCTCAAAAAAAAACTAAAAACAAACAAACAATTTCTACTGTTTACCTTAAAGTAAGTAATAGTCTGTTGTGCTGTTAACGTTGAAGTATTTTAAAGTAAACTGTAGGCATTTGAAAAAGCAGGAAAGTAAAATACATTTGAGGAGCAATGCATAATTTATTCTTCTGAGGGATTCCCAAACATGTTAGCAATTAAAAGTTCTGGGATAGGGCCGGAGGGTTAGTTCAGTGGTTCCGGCGCCTGCCTCGCAAGCGCAAAGTCCTGAGTTCAATCCCTGGTAACCACATACAATGCTGGGCGTGGAGACTCACGCCCACTGGCAATCAATACCACATACCACAGTGCTGGGCGTGGTGGCTCATGCCTATAATCCCAGCACTCGGGAGGCAGAGACAGGAGGATTGCTGAGTTCGAGGTTTGCCTTGGCTACATAGTGAGCTCAGAGCCAGCCTGAACTGCAAAGGGAAGCCCTGTCTCAAAAAAAAAAAAAAAAGTTCTGGGATATTATACAATAAATCAACTTATTTAACTGTTCAGTAATTCCTGATTTACTGAAATTCTATGTGTAGAAACCAGAGATATGTGTTTTAGAAAGTCCTTCAGGTAATTCTCAAGCATGCATTCCACAATAGGAGAGCCACTGCACAAGGGAACCAATCCCGAAGAGCATAATTCACATTTGATTTGAAAATATAGCTTCTTCATTGATCTGCATAAACTTTTCTCTAAATAGGAGAACTATTCTATGGGCTGCAAAGTCCCCATCTGGCTTGTAAGTGCAAATAGTATTGCTTATAATCCTATTTGTATTTAAATAGTCTGGATTTGGGGGGCTATAGACACGTAGGTCATGGGATTTGTAATTTACTCATGGCCTGCGGTCCAAGACAATAAGACAGGAAAAGAGGTCACAATCTAATTAACTTTCTAATTAAAGGAACATGGTCTCTTTCTAATTACACTTCCAAAGAATAAAATGTAGCCCATAATTAGAAAGTTACTCCGCTCTATTTAAAATTTGCATTAAGTCAGCTATTCCATCATCATTATTATTGTTTAACATTCATTCTCAAATGCACAATCTATTTTCAAAGTGCCTTGGAAAAGGTTTGATTTATCTCTCACACTGTCATTGCAAAATAGGTCAGTATTTCACAGAATGTTGCAATGAGACAGAGAAAGTCTGTGGCACTCGGAGTGTAAATCATTAACAGAGCTGAGACTAGAGTTCAGGGTGTTTTTGACTACTACCAGGTCAGTGGACAGTGTTATGTCTCTGTTTTTCTGGGTTTTTTTTTTGTGGTTTTTGTTTGTTTTGAGGTTGCTGACACTGTTTTCCAGATTGTATGTAACCGTGGCAATCACCTGGATACACATCTGCATTGAAGAGAACGAATCTACCGGAAACATTCTTGAGAGCATCCCTCAGAATAGACGGCACTTTTGTTTCTCATTTTGATTCCACCAACAAGGTCTAAACACAGAGTCAGTAATAAATGTTTACCAGTAGACACTGTTTGTGATGTGATCTGTTGTTCCTTCTTCTTAAGAACCCACTTGTATTTCTAATAAGATCCAAAGACACTTTGTGAAAGGAAAAAAAAAAAAACATAATAAAGCAAAAATTAGGTTACCTCTGAATTACAACACAAAGTTGAAATTAAATATGTCATTTTTCACCAAAATATTGCTTCCCATTACTGGAAAAGAGTGATGGGCCCGAGGGTCTCATGCATTACAAACCTTATGTGCTTTAGATAGCTAGTAAATCACTTGCATTTTTGGCTATAGTACTTTCTGGCGAGCTCAGCATTTATTGCTTACAGCTGAACACAGCCACCTAAATCATCTATCACATTTTTATAACCAATTGTATCTTTCCTCTCTATACATCAAGTAACTGGCACATTTTCAGAATGAGAAAAAGTTAGAGGTGTCTTTACATAGACAGAAGCACCAAGTATGCAATAAATAGTACATGAATCTATAAGAGAAAAAAATGTATGTACTGATATCAAGAGATAAAAGCTGTGGAAATTACCCACGTACCAACTTCACACCTGATTATCCACAATACAATTTTTCAAATGCTTAAGTTACTCAAAGTGTATTTCATGAAAGTATGTTTACTGGTGGACCAAGACTGAATATTTTTGATTCAGTCTAAAAGAAGAAATATTGTGTCACAAATATAATAGCGAGAGAAAGCCTCCCCCCCACCGTGTACCTGCAGATTTAGTGAGGCCAAAATGTTGTGGCAAATGTGATTTTTGAGATCATCTGGAACAATCCTCTTACTTTCACTTGTGCACTTTCAGAACTGAGACCTGCCTTCCTTATTCTGAATGCTGTAGTCCTATCCATTTGAGCCAATGGTGACATCTCTTTCCTTTGAAGTTTCTTTTCAAGCTCTTGCTTGACTTCTCTCTGAGTGTACTGAACTACAGGTGCTCAAGTTTTATCTCCAGACATATTATTTGTAACTTATCTTGGGTGGAGTAAAAGATTAGACTTTTTAAAGCTTCTATAGATGCCTCAAACATTGAGATGTCTTCCTAAATGAAGAAGCAGTACATATAAATCCTGCAATATTCTCTGTACTTGTTTTCTCATTAACAATACTGAAAAGATTTTCTTGTGGAAAAATATCTAAAGTATTAGGTTCTATGGTAATGATTCATGCTATCACAATATTGGTTTCTAGAAGTTTATTTTGCTGGCTTATGCTGTAGAAGAGAAAGACTGAAGACATTTTTGAGTAATCTTTGGCATCCATTTCAAATAGAATAATGATATGAAAAAAAAAGGTTTTAAGAAGCCTTTGAGGTGAAGAGAAAGAAAAGACTAGGTGGTAGATTGAAGATGAGGAGGCAAAAGAAAGAGGGATCAGAGATAAATTCCAGTTTGGTTGTTCAGGTAACTAGATGATGCCACTGTGTGAGAAAGAATAGCCCTGGAGGAGAAGAGGCAGTTGAGTCTATGACCTTTTTGGTACCTTCAGGTTAAGCTGGCAGTGAAGAGTTGAAGACTGAGCTAGAGGTGGGTTTTAGAAAGCCATCAGTGCAGAATGGAAACAATCAGAAAGAGGAAAATGAGAAAAGAAGAAGCCAAGGAACTAAATCCTGGATAAATTCAAAAGGTTAGTGGCAGTCATGAGGTTAGACAGGTACAGATATACAGAGAACCAAGGCAGCTGCTTCTGGACAGCTGAGAGAGGGACGAGTTGGGGGAAATGATGGAATGACTCATAGTGTCAAAAGAAGTAGAGGGATATGATTAAGGTGGAAAATACACACTAATACGTGTGAACATTTCAGTTGAACTTGGATGATTACATTCAGTCAGCTCTTGGTTGATGATCAGGTGTAGTGCCATGCAGGGCTAAGACTAGGGTGAAGCAAACAATCTTTGGAACCTGACTTAAGAAATCACTCACTGTCATGGTTGTACAACTCTGGAGGGAAAAGAAGGCTAATATAAGGCATATCAACAAAATGGCCAGGCAGTTCCTAAGCTCCAAGATAACCAACACTGGGAAGATATGTAGTCACACAGATTTCAGGAACTGATTGGTGGTTAGGAGTGACTATTGTTTTAGGACAAGTCCAGAATCAAGATTTGCAGACAAGCAAAAGAATTACTGATGCAAAGCAATAGATCCTCGATCAAGTTTTCTCATGCTACAATGAGCCATTTGAAACTTTCAACATTTGACTGTTTTAAGCATGGGGTGGTGATTTCATGTTTCAATATAATATGTTGTTTTTCTAACCAACTAAGGTGTATACAGTCCCAGAATCTGAAAAGAAACTAAGAAAAGTTAAGAGAAACTAGCTGTAAAGGTGAATTGTAATAGCCAAGCAAAAGATATGTACTAAATTCTTATGTGGAAAATACTTTATACCATATCATGTGTTATTTTCAATCCATACAACCCTTGTGTCATCTTTTGTAACCACATTGTCTAGCCTTTTCCTAGAACTGAATTTCTGGAACTCCTCTTACGTCTTTTCAAAGCACAAAAAGAAATTTGGAACATCAGTAGTTTAAAAAGTAATAGCATTTGCTATTCCAAAATATGCCACTTTGGCATGATGAATAGACTGAAGTAAAGGCACTTAAAAATACCAAGTACAAGAAGTGCATTATGACCTCTTCTTTTTTTCCTAAGACCAAGATATAAAACTCTCACTTCTAATGCATGAGAAAAGAAATAGTCTATCTACTGGAGATCAACATGCTAAGATGAGGAGAATTATGTACAAACGGACCTTGTTAAAATAACTCTTTATCGTCTTTAGCCTTCTAGTACATTCTGTTGCTTTTACACAATTGTCTCTTTTTTTAAAAATTGAATTCTTTATTGGTACAATTTATATACATCTCACAATCACATATAACATTGGGGAATTTGTACCAGTGTATGACACAAGTTAATTCTCATTTTTACCCATATCCTTACCTACCCACACCTCCCCACCCCCTTTACACATACTCCTTTGGTTTCTTTCTGAATCATATTTATTCCTTCCCCTCATTACATTCCCACACCAAATTTCCTATGGAAATTTCCCACTCTATAAAAGCTGTCATACTTTCTAGAGCTCATTGGCATCTACAGGTGTTCATGTCAAAGAGAAGATCCGGTATTTGCCTGTCTCTTTTTGTTCAACCGACATAAAAAGCACTTAGATTTCACTACTTTGAGTCTTCATTTCTGTCTGAAAGCTCCTGTGTCACAGAAAACTGGGTATGTTTTTCTCTTGTCAATCTCTCATATTAACTTAATTCTTGGCCTCACCTTAAGATCCCAAAAGAATCCAGGTAAAATTTTGCCTTCAATACAAGGTATATAATTGATTCTTGGAGATGATAGAAACATGAAAAGGCATTATTCTCCATATCTGAAGGATAGGTTTTCCTTCAAAGGCAGTAAAACATAATCTTTAGCATCTTTACTTTGATAACACTTTATTTTAGCCATGACTCAAACAAAATCAGATAGAGAAATACAACTCTGGGTGTAGACACAAAGATTTGGTTTATTGCATTTTATTATTTGGCATTCCCTTTAAGGTTTTAAGTAGGTTTTACACCTTTAAAGACATTTTCCTTTGCACCATTTGAAATCTTGAGGGCAGTTTAAATTTAGACTTGCTTATTTTATGAAAACTCATAACTTTTCTTATCAGTGAACTCATGTCATGCAATTTTCAGTCGAAATTATTTCAAGTGAAGCTGAGAGACTCTAAATCAAGCATTTTCTCTGCATAAAAAATGTATTCATTGCAGAGATAGGTTTCTAATTTTCAGGTGTGGTTTTTAAGTCTGTTTTCAATATTTATGTTTGTATTGGGTTAGGCAAATATTTTATTTTCATTCAAGTAGAACCATTGGGATTGTTAAGTGCTGCCAAGAAGAATTATGCAGAATAATAAACAAATGGAATTTATACATGTGCCTGTTATAAATGTATGTGTACTTATGGCTATTCATGCAATACACAAATTCACAAATTAGCTACCTTAGTGAACTATAGGATACCTGCGGCTATTTCTAGTATGTGGTGCATAATCCTTCATGCATAGGAGAAAAAACAGAAATGAATGTGTTTTGTACTATTTCTCAAATATCTGAAATCATCTACAGAGCCACAGTTCTATACTGGCAATTCTGAATTCTGAAAAACTCAGGAAATAGAACTTGTTTGTTTGTTTGGTTGGTTAATACTACTCATTTGGGTCCAAAACAATTCTTGATATGTCTGTTGTGTTATTTACAGTCTTTATTCTACTTAGCATGTACATTCCTATTGTGCAGAAGAATTATTCATTTGTTTGATTATGGGATACCGCGTCTGAACTCTATTGGGTGTAATCTAATACATGGAGCATATATAAGGAATATTATACTTCTCTATTTGAATGATTTTGACTTCTGGGTTCTATCTTATCCAAAAACCCAGGAGGTACTGATGAACTTAACACTATTCCTACCTCTCTATAAAGCACTCTTTGTATACTTGAAAGGATTCAAGGGTTTAGCAATGTTCACTAGAATTTTCTAAAATCAAATCTAGGTCATTGATAATATATTTCTTTGAAAATGAAAAGCCAGTTTCTGAACTGGCACTAGAGCTCTTAGCAAGATGTAACAAGATGCTCGATTCACAGAATAGGTGAAGTTTCTAAAATAACGTAGACATTGTATCAAATGTATGTAAGTATGTGCACTTTTCTTCAAGAGAGGATATACAACATCCATCAAATTCCACAATAATTCTGTGACCAAGAAAAGACAGAAAACTGTCCCTGAGGAGGTAATAGTACTAAAAAATATTGATAATAGACACGTGAGAGTTCCAGGACTGCTGATCCGGTGACATGGCAATAGTCACCACTTTCTGAGTAGGTACAGGAAACAGGTATAATTCTATTTGCTTTAATTATCCATGAAAAATTCATAATGAAGCATAGGTGAATAACATATTACAGAACAATATATTATAGAAATAATATAATGTCTTAACATTATTGTATTGAAGTGTGTTGAAAGCATCCAAACTTTGAACTATAAGTTATTGTTATTGTGAAAGATGTTATTGCTTTGAATTTTTTTTCCTTTTTGAGACAGGGTCTCACATTGTAGTTCAGGCTGGCTCTGAGCTCACTATGTAGTCCAGGCAAGCATCGAACTCAGCAATCCTCCTGCCTCTGCCTCCCGAGTGCTGGGATTACAGGCATGAGCCACCACGCCCGGCTGCTTTGAATTTTTAATGTGATTTAAGCTTTCACTAAAGGCACATATTTAAAGACATATGAATTGATCAACCAATCCTTCTCTCATTCATTATATAAGTGTGCACAGTCACATGTACATGTGAAAGTATGCCTTTGTATGTAGATAAAACAACTTGCTTTCATAGATGAATAACAATAAAAATCTACTATTTCCCACACTAAGAGATGAGTTGGCACTGAATCTCCCCCTACACTGGCATGAAAGGACACCTTTCCTATGCAGAGAAATTTTCTCTGTGGGCAAAAGTAGATGGGAAGCCCTGTATCATCACTCTCAATGGTTTGTGTGCCAAATTCCCATATAAACTCCTCTTACTAGTTTTTAACCAAGCACAGTGAAAATCTGATTAAACAGTGTTCAGTAATAGCTGTGGATGTTCCCAGTTTATGAAGACAGCACTAAAACAGGTATACAAACAACCAAACAGAAAGAAAAATAGTTGCTATAGAAACATAGTGCTTTTAATTGAAGTAATATTTGCTGTTTATTACTTTATTAATTTGTGCCAGACATGTGTATTGTATGTGAAATTTAATCATTTCTATTATAGGAAGAAAAGCTTCATAATGTTTCCACTGCATAAAAGAGAAAATCAATCTAGTGGTAGAAGACTAAATCACTTGTCCAAAGTCCTATTAGTAGACAGAGGAAGTTAGGATTCAAAGGTGACCTTCTGACTCCAGACCAATTCATAAACCTACTTTTTGGAGGATTCCCAGTTCTAGGCAAACTGTACTACTGAGCTATATCCCTAACCCATAAATGAATGGATAAAAAATTCTAATAAGCAGGCGAAATTGCATTCTTCAGACCTTTCTGTGGTTTCAGCTGAACTGACAGTGAATTAAAAACACTTCATATAGAACATTTATCTCTATTGTGGCATTTACTTAAAGAATCTTACTTCATTAACACTGTTCTTATTGCCTATTACTTCTTAGAAAGTCTGTGACTCAATAGTTTCCATTTACCTTGTCTGTTCTCACCTTCACAGCCCTCACTACTGTACTTAGGGTATCAGTATATGTCAATGGATGACAACATCAAGTGAAAATCACAAGGAAATCTCTAATAATATCATATTCTTCTCTGTGTTGTAAGCTTCTTGAAGCAGTAAAAGAGCCTGAAGGGTATGTGAAGAGTCTTTCCCTTAGAAATAGAAGACAGCTGTCACTAACTATAGAAATGATACAGGGCAACTTAAGTGAAGTCAAAATCTCACCTTTTATAGTCCAAAAATTTGGAAGGAGGTTAGGAGAGGGACTCAAGAAAAAAAAATATGTAAAAGCTAGCTACATGAGATTTCTCTCCATTGTTTACATGTCACAGATGAAACAAAATGTTAGTCATTTTTAATTGGATAAAAAAAAACTGTGATCAAGTTAAAACAGTGTGTCATTTGCCTCATATGTTTTATCTTCTTATTAACTATTGATTTTTCACTAATCAGGGTACCACAAAAGATAGCACTTCTGAGTTAAATCATAATAAGAAATGACATGTAATCAGGCAACACAGAGCTTAAGTGAATTTTTTAAAGTTCAGAAATGTAAACAATTTATATTAATTTTCCATGTTTCCTTTTATACCAGCAGGAATAAATCATTACATATAGATCAGCAACTAATAACTGACTGCTGAAAAATACTCTGTGATTGTTATCGGCTTTTCAAATCCAAGTGTTACTCAGAGAAGAAAAGAAAATTCAACAGCTAACTTGATCAGCAGTTGTGATTCCAGTCAGACATAGGACTGTGTGGATGTGGTGGGAGTGTGGGAGGTGTTATTTGGCTTTGTTTTATTTCATTATGGAATTGCCAAGTTAGGCTTTACATGGACTACTGAAAGTGTTCACACTAGGTCATTATCATTATTTTTCTCTGAATGTATCAATACTTCTCTACCTCTAGGTGATGTTTCAACACAGATCTTTTATTTTCCTATCACTTTAGCAAAGCCCCATGTGCTCTACAAGGCCCAGCTCAAAAGCCACATAACTCTCACACTCAGATGTGTGACTGACTCAATTTCTTTCTTCTTTTCTTTCTTTTTCTTTTTTTTTTTGAGACAGGGTCTCGCTTTGTAGTTCAGGCTGGCTCTGAGCTCACTATGTAGCCCAAGCAAGCCTCGAACTCAGCAATCCTCCTGTCTCTGCCTCCCGAGTGCTGGGATTACAGGCGTGAGCCACCACGCCTGGCATTGCCTCAATTTCTGAAACAGGCTGTCATATGATTCATAATTTTGTACTAGGAATGTTTGTGCTTGTTGGTGTTCCTTAAATTTAACTAAAACCTTCTGTAGAGGACCATACTACTCATTTTTGTTTCCCCTGGAGATTTTTTCTTGCTGTTGAGGAGCTCAGTATATAGTTGCTGAATTGAATGGGAATAAAGCTATCCCCTCTCGAAAACTGAAGTAAGCGGTAAGCTGAAACAGATATGGTTATTCATCTTCTGAGAAATCTCACTATGAGACACGACTTATATAAGGAATAGTTGATGAGTTCAAGTTACTTCTCAGTCTATCTCCCGGGTTCTTTAGTTTACTTCCTAACACCACAAGAGGCTGAACCTTGAATAAAAAAGTAAACTCCAGTGCAAAGCATTGTAATAAAGTTGGAATTTTGTTGTCCTAAAACAAGAACAGAAGTCTGAATGGAGGAGAAGAAAGTCAGTTGAAGGACAAGAACTCCAGGAGGGTGACATCATTCTGGTGTCAACTGCCAGGTGCTCAGACTGCTAGACCTTCAACACAGGGATGAACACATTGCCGGAACAGCTTGATTTGAAGGAAGGACTTTAACATCTCTCTCTCTCTCTCTCTCTCTCTCTCTCTCTC